>ML660765.1:266869-375867 GCA_007570785.1 Antilocapra americana | reverse complement strand
CGCGAGCGCCCCTCCTCCCCTCACCCGAGCTCCCCCTCCTCCCCTCACGCGAGCGCCCCCTCCTCCCCTCACGCGAGCGCCCCTCCTCCCCTCACGCGAGCGCCCCCTCCCTGCCTTTCCCCGGCCCCCTCGGCCGGGCCCTCAGGAGGCGGGTCCAAGACAGGCCGGGGGACGACGTCGGGGCCTCCCGGGCCGTCCCCGTCGGCGCCGCCCCTCGGGACAGGCGGACCCACCTGAGCGCCCCCGGGGACCCCCTGCCCGCGCCCCAGGCGAGCGCCCCACCCCGCGCGGTCCCTTAAGCTCCCCTCCCCTCCCCCTCCCTTCCTCTCCCCCTCCCTCTCTCTCTCCCAATGCCTCACTCTCTCCCCGTCTCACTCCCCCTCTCACACACTCTCTCTCTCTCTCTCTCTCTCACTCTCTCTCTCCGTCTCTCTCTCCCTCCCTCTCCCCCTCTCTCTCTCCCTTTCTCTCTCTCTCTCTCTCTCTCTCTCTCTCTCTCTCCCCCCGTCACACTCCCCCTCTCTCTCTGTGTCTCACACACACACTCTCTCTCCCTCTCACTGTCTCTCTCTCTCCTTCTCCCTCTCTCTCTCCGTCTCACTCCCCCCTCACACACACTCTCTCTCCCCGTCTCATCCCTCTCTCTCCATCTCCCTCACTCTCTCCCTCACTCCCTCTCCCCCTCTCCCACTCTCCCTCTCTCTCTCCGTCTCACCCTCTCTCCCGGCGTCTTCTCCTCCCGCGACCGGGGCCGCGCAGCCCGACTGCCTCAGCAAAATCCGGAGCCTGACCTTCGAGCGGCGCCCCGGCTGCGCCGCGCCCGCCCGCGAGGCCTTCGCCGAGAGAACCCGCGCCGCGCTCGCCGCCGCCTGCCCGGGCTACCGCGGGGCGCAGGTGAGCGGGGCGCCCCGTCAGCCCTCAGGGTCCCGCGGGCGGCTGAGCGGGGCCCTGTCCGGGCGAGCCCCGGGCTCTGTCCTCGGAGGGAAGGAGCGGCGGAGACCCGCAGGCTTCCGAGTCCCGCCTTGGCCCGGAGCTCCTTTAGGTCTCTGACGCTTTGGGCAGGAGTGCGTGCGGGACCCTAGGTCCGCCTTCCAGGGGTGGTCAGTGAGGGTCCTGGCTTCTCGAGATGGGGAGGAGATCGCTTAAAAGCTAATCTCCAGGGACCCTAAACCTGCCCCTTCAAAATTACCATCCCCGTCTGTGGGCTCCTTAGGAGATTCGTATCCATTCCGAAGAGTCAGCGGCGTGGCTTGGGTTTATCTCATCGTTTAATAATTGTATACTTCTTTCCTTAAATGTTACATTATCCGTTAAATCTTCACCCCATATTTGTGTAATTGCTTGCATAGTTGCTGTCTCTTCTGAATCTTTTGTATATGCAGTTACATGCATTTGAATGAATGTATAACTTTAAATATGGAAACAGTAGTGCAGAGTTAGGAGCAGGAAGTCTGGGGATATAGTCTTGCCTGACTTTGAATCCTAGCCCCATAACTTCTGTGAAAACTCAGATCAATTTCCTGGTCTCTGTGTGCTAAGTTTCATCTGCAAAATGAGGATCATAGAATCAAGTTCCATACAGAATGTTTGCAAGGTTAAAATAAGTCAATATATGTAAAAGCACTTGGAACAGTGCATAATATGTAATAAGTTCTCAATATTTATTTCAGCGGGCAAGTAAAGCAGGGAAATTATCTTCCTCATGACAAACTCTAAAAAGACAAAAAGAAACAATGCAGATTTGTATGATTTTGGCCTTTTCACCGATGGACTTTATCAGTCTGTACACTGAGTGGGTGACTAAGGCTGTCAATTTTTAGGGATTGAAGCCATAGGGTTCTGGAATGAGCTTTAGTTGGATATTTAGTACCAGGCAGCCATATGAAAAACCTGTTTGGCTGTGTGTCTGCTGTTAAGGAGACTGGCACATCTACAGATGACCACAATAATATTCATCACTGTAAGAGCATAGAGGATATTCTAAATAAGTTTAGACAGCATGTGAAAAAGGGAAAGTTTGAAGTGATGTGATTTATTTTAGCCCTCTCTCAAGCCCAAAGGCAGAGAGCCTAAAATCAGTGATTTAGCAGATGGTAGATTGTAAGCTTTTTGCTTAATAACCTGGTGAATTATATTGATCTGAATATTATGTGTTTAGGAGGCCCAGTCAGTCTCTACTCAAGAGTAATTCAGGTGAAGGAATACACCAGAAGATGACTGCATTTTTTTTTTTTTGACAGTCTCCTCTTCAGAATAAACCTTCAAGTGTCTGTGGTACATCTCAGAGGCTGGGAGGGACAGAGGCTGGGAGCACTCTGGGTACAAATAATAGATAGGTCTACTGAATTAGATCTATAAAGAAGCATAAGATAACTCTTTCTTGAAGAACTTAGGATCTTGTCAGGGAGATTATGAAATTATCAGTTCTTCATCTATTTAATAAATATTCAGTTTATCATGCATAAGACTTTGTGCTCAGTGCTATGGGGAATACCCATGATGTAATATAATAATAACAACAGCTGTAAGTGAGAACCAGTTAAGTGATAAACACTCTGAAATACTAGAAGAATTTCCAAGAGATGTCTGAGCAATTAGCAGAGGCCTTGCGAAGGAGGCAGGGCTTGGCCTTGAAGTCTATGGGTAGAGAGATGGGAAAGCATTCCTCTGGAGAAAGCAGGTAGGAGCTGTGTGGTCTTGGGGGACACACTGAGAGATAGGTTTGCATAAAGAAGACAAAGTTATCAGCCAAAGATAGTGATGATTAATCTTGACTATTGTTTCTCCTATTCCACAGATGAATAATACCCAGACAATGAAGAAAATAAGGAAAAGACAAATCAAAACAAATGAGTGCCTGGAACAAGTCACATACTTGAAAGAACTGTGGCAGCGTCTCAGTCGCATTTCATAAAGACAAAATAAACCTTCAATAAAGTCACATTTCACAGCAAGAAAGCAAATCATTTTTATTAGGTAGATGGAACATTAACTCTAACTGTGATATTCAAGAGACCACCAATGTTTGTTTTAATTTCAGAGGATTTCTTAGCTTACTTTTGTAAGCATCTATTGTTTAATGTAAGTGTATAATGTGGGGAAAGTATTAGCCCTCAAATGTCAGGGGAGGCTTTTTTTTTTTAGCATCAATGCCTGAGCCACTGGCTTTGTGGCAGTAATTCTCAGCTGGAACTATATAAACCCTACTCAAGGAAAGAATCTAAAAGTATAGTAGAAGGAGAACTTTTTCCCTTGGGAGATAAAAATGTTGAACTTGATAGCATGTAAATCTCTGCTTAAGAGGCATACATTTCTTCCATGAGTACAGCCACTTGTGTTTTCATACCAAAATTTACAAAGGAAAATGAAAACAAAAGGAGTGCTCAAAGTTGTTCATATAATGAAGCAACATGAAATAATTTCCAAGCAAAGTGTTGTGAAAATATTCTAAGCCAAATTTAAAAAGTTATTTAACAGACAAGAGTAGTGTATGCAAGCCTATCCTGAAGAAGTGCCTTTGTTAGAGCTAAAATATATATATTTTTTAAAATTTATGGAATATATCTTTAATTTATTTTGTAAGCAGTTTTTAAATTGTATATATTGCTTTATTATCAACACTATTTTTTCTTAATAAAAAGTTCTCAAATTCGTTTCTTACAAGTGGTCTTTTTAATGAAGGAGACGGTTCGCACATACATGCTTTTCGGGAGGCCATCACTTTTCTTCAGTTGTTCCCCCACTTCTGCACTGTGCCTGTTGGCTCTGCCTATAGAGGGAATTTTGGGGAATAGGTGACTTCAGGATGCTCTCCCATCATCCTTTCTCTTAAATTATGTCTCTTGTCCTTCCTTCTTTCTCTTGTTGGACTTCCCTACACCTGAGAGAAACAAAGGAGGCAAAGGTAAGCAAGGGATGTCAAATCCATTCTCCTTAAATGTCTGCTGCACACTAGAGCTGCAGGCACCCCCTGACTCACCGTCCAGTCAGAATGCTCTGGACACCAGTGGGAGGGGCCGCCCGAGCCATGCAGTCCAGGTCACAGAGCAGGACAGGGAAACATCAGTTTTTCCTGTGAGTAGAAATTGTCCTCTGGCCGGTCCCCGGCAGGCTGGTGCTGAGGAATGATAGAAGAGGGGAAGGTCAGCGTTCCTAAACCCACCTTACCTGCCAAGAGTTACCTCTTGGTAACTTACATGATGCATCCAGTTAGCATTTACAAAGCAACTGCTACGTGCCAGGCAGTCAGCCAAGTACTGGGGATACAAAGGTAAACAAGACACAGCTCTACCCAGAGAAGCTCAGATAGAGCTGGAGGGCAGTTTCCTTTGCCCTGAGGGAAATCAGGACATAACTTCTTGCTCAAAACTTTCCTCTAAAGACCTGGCCAGGACCTGAAGTGCCATTGTAAGAGGAACTATGTATCCTTCTTCTATGTACCTCATTGGAGTCTTAATATAAAAATAATCGTTTATATCAAGTAAAAGTAACGAGCAAGAGTTTCTCATATAAATCTATAACTTTTAGATTAATAAAAATCTATTAACCATATAATGTTAGTAACTTTTCCAAATTAAAAAAATGGGATTATACATTGCTACTTTTTGAAATGTATTGCAGTTTCTTGGTGGACTAATACATGGTCAGTTTTATAAATGTCCTCTCATGCTCATGCTTAGACACTCATTCAGTTCAGTTGCTCAGTCATGTCCACCTGTTGGCGACCCCAAGGACTGCAGCACGCCAGGCCTCCCTGTCCATCACCAACTCCTGGGGTTTATTCAAACTCATGTCCATTGAGTTGGTGATGCCATCCGACCATCTCATCCTCTGTCGTCCCCTTCTCCTGCCTTCAATCTTTCCCAGCATCAGAGTCTTTTCAAATGAGTCAGCTCTTCACATCAGGAGGCCAGAGTATTAGAGTTTCAGCTTCAGCATCAGTCCTTTCAATGAATATTCAAGACTGATTTCCTTTAGGATGGACTGGTTGGATCTCCTTGCAGTCCAAGAAACTCTCAAGAGTCTTCTCCAACACTACAGTTCAAAAGCATCAATTCTTTGGTGCTCAGCTTTCTTTATAGTCCAACTCTCACCTCCATATATGACTACTGGGAAAACCATAGTCTTGACTAGATGGACCTTTGTTGGCAAAGTAATGTCTCTGCTTTTTAATAAGCTGTGTAAGTTGGTCATAGCTTTTCTTCCAAGGAGCAAGTGTCTTTTAAATTCATGGTTGCAGTCACCATTTGCAGTGATTTTGGAGTCCCCCAAAATAAAGTCTGCCACTGTTTCCACTGTTTCCCCATCTATTTGCCATGAAGTGATGGGAACAGATGCCATGATCTTAGTTTTCTGAATGTTGAGTTTTAAGCCAACTTTTTCACTCTCCTCTTTCCCTTTCACCAAGAGGCTTTTTAGTTCCTCTTCACTTTCTGCCATAAGGGTGGTGTCGTCTGCATATCTGAGGTTGTTGATATTTCTCCCGGCAATCTCGATTCCAGTCAATGCTTCATCCTGTGCAGCGTTTCTCATGATGTACTCTGCATATAAGTTAAATAAGCAGGGTAACAAAATACAGCTTTGACGTACTTCTTTCCTCATTTAGAACCAGTCTGTTGTTCCATGTCCAGTTCTAACTTTTGCTTCTTGACCTACATACAAATTTCTCAGGAGGCAGGTCAAGTATTCTTATCTCTTGAAGAATTTTCCACAGTTTATTGTGATCCACACAGTCAAAGGCTTTGGCATAGTCAATAAAGCAGAAGTAGATGTTTTTCTGGAACTCTCTTGCTTTTTCAATGGTCCAGCGGATCTTGGCAATTTGATCTCTAGCTCCTTTGCTTTTTCTAAATCCAACTTGAACATCTGCAAGTTCACGGTTTACATACTGTCCAACTCTTTGAGACCCCATGAACTGTCACCCTCCAGGCTCTCTGTCCATGGGATTCTCCAGACAATAATGCCAAAGTCGATAGCCATTCCCTTCTCCAGGGGATCCTCCTGACCTAGGGATTGAACCCAGTCTCCTCTATTGCAGGTGGATTCTTTGCCATCTGAGCCATGAGAGAAGCCCTAAATATTCTATAATCAGTGGGGGAAAGTGGAAAATTCTGATTTAAGCATATATTTGGATATATACCCTTTGAGGCTACCTATGTTAATTACCAATATTCTTACTTTTCTCTTCTTCAGTCAGAGGCTGAAAAAGCTAAATTAAAGTCTACTCCTGTTATAGTTCTTTATTATCCTGTATCCTTAAAGTTTTACTTTCTAATTGTTAATACTCTTTATGTAATACCTAAAAATTCATATGAGATATTTACCATACCCTTTATCATTATGATTTATTTTGCTTGCCAAGTTACATATGTCCACTATCCTACTCTCAATCTTTGTTTTAGATGTCTCTCTTGTATATTACTGTGTGTGATAGAGGGAAAATTTTGAGGAAGAGAGAGCATGTTTAGTTCTAGCATTGTCATTGTATTGTTACATTTTCTATTTTCATATTTCTACATTATTTGTATAATTTTAACCTGAAAACGTATTTATATTTATTTCTTTCAAGCATTTTCTGTTGATTTTTTGGTCACATCAAGTATAGTAAGATCTTGAGACTCTGAATCTTGATTCTATTATTTATTTTCACTCTCCCTCATAGGATTTCTATGGCTTAATTCAAGTTATTGAAAAAATACTGATCAAGACAGGAAGAAGATTTGTTGATCTTCAAAATATACATCTCAATAGGCAGAAAAGTCATTTGTCCATGTTCTTTGTTTTAAAGAAATTCCTTTAATGTCACAGAACTGAATATCCATTTTTCTCATTATGTCCGTATCAAAGTAAAGGTCAGGGGAAATTTCTCAAATGCTCTACTGAGGCCAAAGCATATTAAGTCTATCTTCCTCCAATCTGAAAATCAAATAAACTTATCCCAAAAAAATTGTTTTAAGTTTTTTAATGTCTCAATTGTATTCCTTTCTAAATGTTACAAACCAACTATTTTTAAAAATAATTATATTGAGCCGATCTGAGTTTTTTACTGTTCCTTTCTATTGTTCAAAATTTATGGCTTGGCCAAAAAGTTCAGTTGGATTTTCCCATAAGATCTGAACAAACTTTTGAGCCAACCCAATATTTGTTGTTGTTGTTTAAACACTAGGTCATGTCCAACTCTTTGCAACCCAGTGGACAATAGCCACCAGGCTCCCCTGTTCATGGGAATTTCCCAGGCAAGAATACTCGAGTGGGTATTCTTCTCCAACTCAATATTAACTTATCTCACATGTTTTCCTTATAACTTTAGCTATGAGACCATCTCCTGGCTGGCATTGTACTTTTTGTTTACATCTATGCTTTTGACACCCAGTGTTTACAGAATACCAACTAACTAAGTTTCACTGATTTCTATTATGTAAATTTATTTATGCCTAAACATAAGGATAATGGCTTATAAATGAGGATAATTGCTAATTAGCTTTCTTGAATTCAGATTCTACACTTCTAAAATAAGGATGATGTTGCCTACATTAAAGAATTATTATAAGAATTATAAAGTACATAATAAATAAAAGACCATGCAAATTATAAGAAAAATACTGTAAATTTAGCTATTTAAATGCCTGTTTCTAGTGTTTTTTATTTTATTTTATTTTCTGCCTAAGACTGCTTTGCAGCAGTGGAAATAAGGTTGAAAACTTTAATCACACAATTGCCGACAGCTTAGCAATTTTGTTCTTAAAATTTTTGATTGAAGATTTTTGTTCCAGCTAAGATGGAGTAACAGTGTCTGGATTTAGCCTCCTCCCTGGAACAACCTCCCCCAACCACCACTCCCCTCCCCACACACACACTCCAAGAAAAAAAACACATGCAAAATATATGGAATAGTGTTTTTCAAAATACTGGCCTTCTAGTGACAAAGGACAGTAATGCTGAAAAAGGGAAACAAATGAAATTTGTTACCAGTTACCCAGCTCACTGGCTTGAGTTTCCTGACGGTGGCTCAGGCAGGGCACTGAGGCAGAGTGACCAGGCTTCCTGAGTTGAAGAAACAAGCTGAGAGTCCAGGGAGACCATGGGGTAGAGCTCCGGACAGAGAGGTACACAGGGAAAGAGACCGGAGAGCTACAGAGGGCCTCCCTAGAGTGCTCAGCAGATCCCTGCCCAGTACACGTGTTCTCAGGGGCACTGCAAGGAACCTGTCCAAGGCTGGGGAAAGAGACTGCTGAGAAATGAGAGGGCAGTGGCCGGTTCTCAGGGTCAGGAGGATCCCTGTTCCCAGCAGCTATACAGAAAAGCCTTGACTCAGTAGGCACTGGGTTGGGTGCTCAGAAGAGTCTCATCTCAGGAATGGGAAATCATTAGCCCAAGTCTGAGAGCTGCAGTGATACCACCTAACAACTCTTAAAAGCAAGACTTGAAAGGATCGAACGGTGTTCCAGTAACTTAGGTGCACTCTGTGACAAACCTCAAGAATATTTATAGGAATAAAAAATATCCCAACAAGGCAAAATTCAAACGCAAACTTAAGATTATCAGACATAAGGAAGTAGGGAAATACAACCCGTGATGAGGAGAAAAAATGAAACTTAAACATAACTAACATAGAAGTTAAAATTAGCAGGCAAGGACATTAAACCAATTTTTTTGGTAACTGTTTTCAACAGATCCAAAAAGTTAAATATAGACAATGAAGATATAAACAAGATCCAAGTTCAACGAAAAATACAGTGACAGCATTAATAGTAGATTAGATATTGCAGAAGAAAAGGTCAGTCAATTTGAAAACATACCAATATGGAGTATCCGAAGTTAAACAAATGGAGAAAAAATGACTAGACACGAAAAGACCATCAGTGAGCCATAAAACAACTGCAAGCACCCGATGTATGTATGCAGTGGGCACTCCTGATAGTGTACGGTCAAAGGCTTGAGAAATCCCACAGGAACAGCACCTGGAAACACAGCATATATTAAGAAAACAAGTTAATGATTCTCTTTCATGTTTTTCTTTTTTTTTCCCCTTTTATTATTATTTTTTTTATTAGTTTTGCCATACAATGCCATGATATCACCATATCACCATATGCTCCCCCTCCAGAACCCCCCTCCCTCCTCCCTCCCTCCTCCTTCCCCCCGGGAAATCTCGATGTACCAGCCCTGAGCATCAATCCTGGGCTGGCGATTGATTACACATATGATAATTAACATGTTTCAATGCCATTCTCCCATATCATCCCACCCTTGCCCTCTTCCACAGAGTCCACGAGTCTGTTCTATACATCTGTGTTCCTTTTGCTGTCTCACATGCTGGGTTCCAGTTACCGTCTTTCTAAGTTCCATATATATGCGTTAGTATCCTGTATTGTTGTTTTTCCTTCTGGCTTACTTCACTGTGGATAATGGGCTCCAGTTTCGTCCACCTGAGTAGAACTGATTCAAATGAACTTTTTTTTTAATGCTGAGTAATATTCCATTGTGTATATGTACCACAGCTTTCTTATCCATTCGTCAGTTGATGGGCATCTAGGTTGCTTCCATGTCCTGGCTATTGTAAACAATGCAGCGATGAACATTGGGGTACACCTGGCTCTTTCAATCCTGGTTTCCTCGGTGTATATGCCCAGCAGTGGGATTGCTGGGTCATATGGCAGGTCTATTTGCAGTTTTTGAAGGAACCTCCACACTGTTTTCCATAGTGGCTGTACTAGTTTGCATTCCCACCAACAGTGTAAGAGGGTTCCCTTTTCTACACATCCTCTCCAGCATTTATTGCTTGTAGATTTTTGGATTACAGCCATTCTGACTGGTGTAAAGTGATACCTCATTGTGGATTTGATTTGCGTTTCTCTGATAACAAGTGATGTTGAGCATCTTTTCATGTGTTTGTTAGCCATTTTTATGTCTTCTTTGGAGAAATGTCTGTTAAGTTCTTTGGCCCACTTTTTGATTGGGTTGTTTATTTTTCTAGAATGGAGCTGCAGGAGTTGCTTGTATATTTTTGAGATTAATTGTTTGTCTGTTGCTTCACTGGCTATTATTTTCTCCCATTCTGAAGGCTGTCTTTTCACCTTGCTTATAGTTTCCTTTGTTGTGCAGAAGCTTTTAATTTTAATTAGGTCCCATTTGTTTATTCGTGCTTTTATTTCCAATATTCTGGGAGGTGGGCCATAGAGGATCCTGCTTTGGTTTATGTCAGAGAGTGTTTTGCCTATGTTATCCTCTAGGAGTTTTATAGTTTCTGGTCTTATGCTTAGATCTTTGATCCATTTTGAGTTTATCTTTGTGTATGGTGTTAGAAAGTGCTCTAGTTTCATTCTTTTACAAGTGGCTGTCCAGTTTTCCCAGCACCACTTGTTAAAGAGGTTGTCTTTTCTCCATTGTATATTCTTGCCTACTTTGTCAAAGATAAGGTGTCCATAGATGTGTGGATTTATCTCTGGGCTTTCTATTTTGTTCCATTGATCTATATTTCTGTCTTTGTGCCAGTACCATACTGTCTTAATGACTGTGGATTTGTAGTATAGCCTAAAGTCAGGTAGGTTGATTCCTCCAGTTCCATTCTTCTTCCTCAAGATTGCTTTGGCTATACGAGGTTTTTTGTATTTCCATACAAATAGAGAAATTATTTGTTCTAATGCTCTGAAAAAGACCTCTGGTAGCTTGATAGGAATTGCATTGAATCTATAGATTGCTTTGGGTAGTATACTCATTTTCATTATATTGATTCTTCCAATCCACGAACACGGCACATTTCTCCATCTGTTTGTGTCCTCTTTGATTTCTTTCATCAGTGTTTTATAGTTTTCTATATACAAGTCTTTTGTTTCTTTAGGTAGAAATACTCCTAAGTATTTCATTCTTTTTGTTTCGATGGTGAATGGTATTGTTTCCTTAATTTCTCTTTCTGTTATCTCATTGTTAGTGTATAGGAATGCCAGGGATTTCTGTGTGTTGATTTTGTATCCTGAAACTTTGCTATATTCACTGATTAGCTCTAGTAATTTTCTCGTAGAGTCTTTAGGGTTTTCAATATAGAGGATCATGTCATCTGCAAACAGAGAGAGTTTTACTTCTTCTTTTCCAATCTGGATTCCTTTGATTTCTTTATCTGCTCTGATTGCTGTGGCCAAGACTTCCAAAACTATGTTGAAAAGTAGTGGTGAGAGTGGGCACCCTTGTCTTGTTCCTGACTTCAGGGGGAATGCTTTCAGTTTTTCACCATTGAGGATAATGTTTGCTGTGGGTTTGTCATATATAGCTTTTATTATGTTGAGGTATGTTCCTTCTATTCCTGCTTTTTGGAGTGTTTTTATCATAAATGGATGTTGAATTTTGTCAAAGGCTTTCTCTGCATCTATTGAGATAATCATGTGATTTTTATTTTTCAATTTGTTAATGTGGTGTATTACATTGATTGATTTGCGAATATTGAAGAATCCTTGCATCCCTGGGATAAAGCCTACTTGATCATGATGTATGATTTTTTTAATGTGTTGTTGGATTCTATTTGCTAGGATTTTTGCATCTAAGTTCATCAGTGATATTGGCCTGTAGTTTTCTCTTTTTGTGGCATCTTTGTCGGGTTTTGGAATTAGGGTGATGGTGGCCTCATAGAATGAGTTTGGGAGTTTACCTTCCTCTGCAATTTTCTGGAAGAGTTTGAGTAGAATAGGTGTTAGCTCTTCTCTAAATTTTTGGTAGAACTCAGCTGTGAAGCCATCTGGTCCTGGGCTTTTGTTTTTTGGAAGATTTCTGATTACGGTTTCAATTTCCGTGCCTGTGATGGGTCTATTAAGATTATCTACCTCTTCCTGGTTTAGTCTTGGAAAGTTGTACTTTTCTAGGAATTTGTCCATTTCATCCAGGTTGTCCAGTTTATTTGCATATAGTTGCTGATAATAGTCTCTTATGATCCTTTGTATTTCTGTGTTTTCTGTTGTGATCTCTCCGTTTTCATTTCTAATTCTGTTGATTTGGTTCTTCTCCCTTTGTTTCTTGTTGAGTCTGGCTAATGGTTTGTCAATTTTATTTATCTCTCAAAGAACCAGCTTTTGGCTTGGTTAATTTTTGCTATGGTCTCTTTTGTTTCCTTTGCATTTATTTCTGCCCTGATCTTTAAGATTTCTTTCCTTCTACTAGACTTGGGCTTCTGCATCTCTTCCCTTTCTAGTTGCTTTAGGTGTAAAGTAAGGTTATTTATTTGACTTTTTTCTTGTTTCCTGAGGTGAGCTTGTAATGCTATGAACTTTCCCCTTAGCACTGCTTTTACTGTGTCCCATAGGTTTTGGGCTGTTGTGTTTTCATTTTCATTCATTTCTATGCATAACTGAATTTCATTTTTGATTTCTTCTGTGATTTGTTGGTTATTCAGCAGTGTGTTGTTGAGCCTCCAAATGCTGGAATTTTTGAATGGTTTTCTCCTGTAATTGATATCTAATCTCACTGCATTGTGGTCAGAAAAGATGCTTGGAATGATTTCAATATTTTTGAATTTACCAAGGCTAGATTTGTGGCCCAGGATGTGATCTATCCTGGAGAAGGTCCCGTGTGCGCCTGAGAAAAAGGTGAAATTCCTTGTTTTGGGGTGGAATGACCTATAGCTATCAATTAGGTCTAGTTGGTCTATTGTATCATTTAAAGTTTGAATTTCCTTGTTACTTTTCTGTTTAGTTGGTCTATCCATTGGTGTGAGTGGTGTATTAAAGTCTCCCACTATTATTGTGTTGTTGTTAATTTCCCCTTTCATACTTGTTAGCATTTGCCTTACATATTGTGATGCTCCTATGTTGGGTGCATAAATATTTATAATTGTTATTTCTTCTTCCTGGATTGATCCTTTGATCATTATGTAATGTCCATCTTTATCTCTTTTCACAGCCTCTATTTTAAAGTCTACTTTATCTGATATGAGTATTGCCCCTCCTGCTTTCTTTTGGTCTTTATTCGCATGGAATATCTTTTTCCAGCCTTTAACTTTCAGTCTATATGTGTCCCTAGGTTTGAGGTGGGTCTCTTGTAGACAACATATATAGGGGTCTTGTTTCTGTATCCAATCGGCCAATCTTTGTCTTTTGGTTGGGGCATTCAGCCCATTTACATTTAGGGTAATTATTGATAAGTATGATCATTTCTTCTAAGTCCTTGTTAAAGCTTACCTGCATCTTCTCGATCCTTGCCTGCAGGTTATTGAACTGCAACTCCAATTTATTTTCCAGTTTTTGGATCATTTTCACTATCATTATTCGGAATTCTTTATCAGGTAGACATCCTATCTCTTCATCTTTTGTTTGGTCTGGAGGACATTTATCCTGTTCCTTTACCTGCTGGGTGTTTCTCTGCCTTTTCATTTTGTTTATCTTGCTGTGTTGTCCCTTTATTGTGGGGGTTCCTCGCTATGGGAGGGGTTGGATGTGTGGTTTGTCAGAGTTTCCTGGTTGGGCTCTTAAGCGGTTCCCTCTGCTCGCTTTGGCGTCTTCTGTGTGCTGGTCTCTTCAGTGTCTGTTCAGCGCTCTGGGGTTTGCCCCGCTCCCGGCGCATGCGCTTTCCCCGCCCCCTCTGCTCAGGCTCTCGGTCGCCCGCCCGGCGCGGTTGGGGGCTGCGGCTTCTCCCCTCCCCCGGCCCAGCCGCTCGGTTTTCTCGGCGTGCAGCTGGGCGCGTCTTCTCAGGTGTGTGGAGCGCCCATCTCTGGTGGGGTCCGTCCAGAATCCCCAGAGGTCTTGGCTAGCACCCAGTTCTGCCGCGGTTTGGGAGCAGAAGCCTCGCCGGGCGCTCTCCGGCGGGGGCTGGGCCGGTCCGCAGCCCGCAGCCGCCCAACTCCGCCCGGCTGTCTCGCGCAGCGGACCGAGTCCTCGCTGCGCTTTGTTCTGTGCGCGAGCCTGGCGGGGCTCTTCCTCGGGAAGGCTACCCAGCGGTCTGTCTCCGGTTAGCACCCTCGGTGAGGACCCTCAGTCTGCCCCAGGCGTCCCAGTCCTCACCCTAAGCGCGCTGGCTCGTGGGGGATGGGGCGCCCGGGCCGCCGCTCCGCCGAAGTTTGCAGTTAGAGACGTACTCTGGGGGGCTTAATTATTTATCCGCTTCTACTCTCGGCTATTTTGCCCTCTGAGACTCGCCTCAGATCCACCAGGGATAATGTTTCCTGGTGTTCGGAAACCTTTCTCTCTTTCAAGATTCCCCTTCCGAGATGGATCTCCGTCCCTAACTCTTTGCCTCTCTTTTTACTTTTTTTTTGGTCCTACCTTCTTTCGTCGGCAATGGGCTGCCTTTCCAGATGCCTGATGTCCTCTGCCAGCATTCAGATGTTGTTTTATGGAGTTTGCTCGGTTTTTAAATGTTCTCTTGGTGTATTTGTTGGGGAGAGTGTGGACTCCCCATCCTATTCCTCCGCAATCTTAGTTCCGCCCCTTTCATGTTTTTCTTAAGAATAGTCTCCTTGTTACAAACCCCAAGGCCAGACCCAGAAGGGAGTATGACTGGGATCAGGGAAGCGTGGACCTTCAAGCACCCGGTGGGTGCCAGGCATGAATGCTGCCTGCACACCCGCTGACTGTTCCCCAGACCAGCTGAGAAGGGGATGGCCTGGGTAAACACAAAGAGATCTGGAAACACAAAGAGACCCTAACTCTAACCCTAACCCTAACCCTAGCCCTAAGTGAAGCCATGACACTCAGGAGTAGGTGATTAACACAGCACGTGTCTTGAGAAAGATAAGATTTGAGAAAGTCTTGTAGTCTGCAGTCAGGAATAAAAGCTGGACTCAGAGCAGACTCTGCCCCTCAGTCCAGTAGAGGCTGCAGGTGCCCTGGCCCTTTGCACCAGGTTTCATGCTCTGTCTTCATTCTCCTTGCTTCTGGACCATTAGGGCAACAACTGGAGCCCAATGCGGGGCTGGAGTGAAAGAGCATACAAGCAAAAGTGAAACTACAGCAAAGCAGAACCTGGGATGGTTGAGAGGCCTCTGAAAATTCCTGCTGGAAGTCCTTCAGGTATTTAATCGGGGTTAAAATGGGAAATGTTCAGAGTGCAGAACACTATCACCAATACATTCGTTTATTAAGACAGCTCTTGAAAGTGGGGGGAGCTTCTACCAGTGAAGGGTGACTGTTAGGATGTTGGAAGCAGTGGATAAATGTTGCTGCCGGTTCCGACAATAGGGACCTTAGATTTAAAAGTCTGGGGAAAGGTTGGAGCAGAGTTAAAGAAAGAACATGCAAAAGGAACTCTGCTCCCTATTTCTACTCAGAATACATGGCCATTAATTGTCAGTACTGGAACCTTTGCAGACTTCTGATTCTTTTGATGAAAGTGATAAAGACTCTTTCGAAAAACCTCCCACTCCCTCAGCTCTGAGCTGAGGGAGCTTTCCCTCCACCTCCCCAAGCCTGTCCCCCACTGCCACCACCTGCTTTTGCAGGGAGCATCTTCCATTGAGAGCCTATGCCCACTCATCTTTCATCCACACCAAAAGGAATTTTACAAGCCCCACGGGAGGGAGATTTAGAGGCTTTTCCTACTGCCTTTCCCATGACTATCCATGAGAGGGTAGTTCCTGGTGTCCATCCTAACTACCCTAATGGAGTCTATGAGGCTGTTCATGAACCTTTTCCTTTTAAAATCCTAAGGGAATTAAAACAAGCAGTACAAAATTATGGTGTAAATTCCCCGTACACAGTGGGAATAGTTCAGGGTGTGGCAGAAGGCAATCACCTCATTCCAGCAGATGGGTCCACATTAGCAAAAACAGTCTTAGCCCCAGGGGAATTTCTTCAGTTTAGAACTTGGTGACAGGACCATGATGAGACCCAGGCTACATGATCAGACTCATAAAATCCCTGTTACATTAGAACAATGTGTGGGGATAGGTCCATGGGGCAGAGGGCAAGATCAAATACATATGAATGATCAAGCCATAGAACAGCTGTGAAGGTCTGCCTGAGGGCCTGAGAGAAACAGAGTCAAAAATCCGGACTACTGTTTCCTGTCAAAAAATTGTCCAGGGGCCTAAGGAGCCCCATCCTCAATTCACTGCCCAATTACAAGAGGCAGCCCATGGGCAAGTTAGAAACTCCAAGGTGGCCAATGTCATTTTAGAATTGCTGGCTTATGACAGTGTCTAACATGGGTTGCAAGAAAGTAATGAACGCTTTTAAAGGAAAAACTAGTTTGAAGGATTCTGTTAAGCTGTGCCAGGGAGTGGGAACCAAATCCTTTAAAACTGATTTATTGGCTCAGGCTATGGCAGGATTACCACTTCCTAAATTCCCCAGCACTTGTGTTAGTTGTGGGAAACCTGGACATACTAGAGTTGAATGTAAATTCAAAAAAGGGAACTTTCAAAAAGGTAATTCACAAAAGCGAATGTCCCCAGCCTCTGCATAAAATGTAAAAAAGGAAATTATTGGGCAAATCAGTGCCATTCTAAATTTCATAAGGATGACTCCCCGCTTTCAGGAAACGGCCTCCAGGGCAAGCTTCCAGCCCCAGCAAACAAGGGAGCCTGATCCTGTTCAGACTCCACAAACATCTCCCCAACTACTGCCGCCAGCAACAACGGTCAGGATTACATGCCACGTCATGGCATCATCCCCAGCAACCCAAGGAAACACAGCCCTTGATGTAAGCAGTAGTCAGGGTATTACTGTTACCCCTGGAGAGGCACCAGCTATTATTTCAAAAGGAATATTTGGACTGCTTCCACAGGGGACTGTTGGCTTATTGTTAGGAAGATTGGGAACTAACTTCCCGGGGAGTTCAAATTCACACCAGAGTTATAGACCGTGATTATGAAAGGGAATTGAAGGTCATGGTCTCCACCACTCTTTCCTGGAAGGTTTCTAAAGGGGATAGAATTGCTTAGTTTTTAATTCTGCCTTATGTGGGTATAGGACATTCAGACAAGAAGTGGGGCTCCGAGGGTTTGGAATACCACAAGCCAGGCTGGTATTTTTCTCACTGAAAAGATTTTGGAATCCAGACCCACTTGTCAAGTCAATGTAAGTGGCAAAATTCTCACGGTTTAATAGATACTGGAGCCAGTGTTTATCATCAGCTCTCACCATTGGCCTAAAGCATGGCCAGCAAGCCTGCTCCAATGTCTAACGTAGGTCAGAGGCAGGCACAAGAACTGAAAAGAGGCACTATAGTATTGTCTTGTTCAGGGCCTGATAAACAATCAGCCGCTATCCAACTGTCAGGGGAGTGAAATCTCCTCGCTTCTGTCTCCTCGCAACAAAAATTTGAAGCGATGGACGTTAAAGCCCTCGGCTTGTCACAGCTCTCGGACAGAGCAGTGTTACAGCTCCATGTTACAACTCAGTTTTATTTAGAAAATAAAGGAAAATTCATCCTCGAGGCATGAGGGCATGCCGACCCAAAAGACGCAAAGAGAAGAGAGAGAGAGAGAGAGGGAGAAAGAGAGACAGAGAGTGCATGCAGGCAGGAGAGAGACTCCCGGATCTTTGGCTCCTCTTTCTACATGGTTTTTTCCTCCCCCTGGGCCTGCTCTATGTGTATTGGGCTAGCCAGGACTTTTGTTTGTTCTACCTGAGGTCCTCATGCCAGTCAGTCGTTGGACCTTCCTTTGCCCTATTTTCGCAGACTTCTCTCTTCCTCGTCTTCTAGCCACCGCCATTCTGGATTCCTTTTCCTGTTCTAACTACCTAACACAACCTTGTGTTCTTGTCACCACACGTTTCAGGAAACAAACTCACTCAAGACGATGTGGAGTACAGTTTATTACCCTGGCGGGCCCAAGGCAGAGTCTCCTCTTAGCCAAGGACCCCGACCAGTTTTTGTGAAAGTCCTATGTACCCTAAGTGTATGTGCCCAAACCCACCTCCCCAAATTCCCTGAAACTAGTCTGAACAAATGAAAAGAAAGATACAACAAAAGTTAACCAGTGATTCATATGCCTTAAGCCTAGGTGGTTAACAGTGGACAATTATCAATAGGCCTGTGGTCATGCCCCAATAAGTATGATAGAATTTATGCTTCTATTTGGTTACGCAGATAATTAGGGTATTCTTTTAGGTGATGGAGAGTCTAGGTACGAGCCCTGGGATTCTTCCATGTAGGGAGTCTGGTTTTCCAGCTGGTATGTCGTTTCCATAGATACTGGGCATACAGCTCAAAGTCCACAGTCCGGCAGAAGGTGGAGTCCTGCTTTCAAGATGGAGCCTGTTCTGTCTGTTTCCTCCTTCCTCCCCCTCACTTGATGCTCTTAACTCATAGTGTGAGCATCACTCATAGGGATCTATTGCACCCTGGCTCTCTGACTGCCAGTTTGGGAGAACAACACCAACCTTTGGATTACAAAGTACATAATACATTGTAAAATGCAGGGTCCACAAAGCAGAACTATCAAGGCAACTATAACAATGGTAAATATAGTTTTCCACCAATCACCCTTCACCCAAGATAGGACCGAAGTCCAAAAAGAAAGATCATCATCAGACACAGCTTTTACCTGACGTTTCATGTCACCTAGGATGGCTGATATATTGCCAGATGAATCAGGAATATAAACACAACATTCAACTTTAATTACAGCACATAGCTGAAACTATGGTTAGCCTCAAGATGACACTGGCAAGTCCTTGTAGCAGCAGCTGATTGTAGAGCTTCATCTCTTTTTCTTCTTTAAGATGATCTTGGTTTCACGGGGATCAGTGGGGTCCTTCTGTGTAGCTCACTCTGCGTCCCCTGGGTGTGCGTGGTATGCTCCCTTCACCCTCGTGTGGTGGAGCCAGGGAGTGACACCAGCAGCTTTAGGGGTGGTAGAACAACAGCACACGGACCCTTCCGATGTGGGGCCAAGGAATCCTGTTTCCAGTTCTTGACCCCCACCTGATCCCCGGGCACAAGTTCGTGAGTCTTTTCCCCAATCTTTTCGGCACCCTTTCTTGTACAAACTTAGGTACCTGATTTATTACCCTACCCAGTTGTTCCCTCTGCTGTGAAATCTCATCTCCCCTTACCTGAGGCAAATTTGTGGACACCTGTTTTATTATGGAGGAGGCTCCCATACACAATTGCACGTGGAGAATAGCCATGGGACCCTGGGTCATCCTGAGTCTGAGCAGAGCCATCTGAAGCAAGTCCACCCAGGAGCAGTCGGTCTCTATGAGCCACGTGGAGAGGGTCTCTTTAGGTGTCCAGTTGGTTTGTTCCACCATCCCAGGACCCTGGGGCCTATATGCCGTATGTAATTTCCACTTGACATTTAGAGCTTCACGTACCTGTTGAATTAAGTCGGCTACAAAGGCAGGGCCGTTGTCTGATCTTGTACTGGTTGGGAACCCGAATCTGGGGATTATTTCTCGAAGCAGACAGCGAGCCACTTCATTTGCTTTTTCAGTTTGAGTGGGGAAGGCCTCCACCCGTCCTGAGAAGGTACATAGCCCGAGTGTCGGCAGGGTTTAAAGTCCACGAGAGTGCCTTTTAACTGTATTCCTGGAGGTTTTTGTGTATGTCCAGGGCCAGCATTGGCCTTTTTCATCTTTGGTGGCCTTTTCTGCTTCAGCCAGCTGGTCTTGGGCCTCGGTATACTGTGGGAGAGTCAAAGTTAACTCAGGCATTTTTGAGCGTGCAAAGGTTCTGAGAGACCCCCCACCAGCAGCCCCCAATTTCTCAGCCGCATGTTTTGTGGCCTTGTCTGCTAGTTGGTTTCCCCGTGTTTGTGGTGTGTCTTCCTTCTGGTGACCCCAACAATGCATCACTGCTACCTTTTCAGGTTCCCATACAGCATCTAATAGAGTCAAGATTTCTCCTTTGTTTTTAATGTCCTTTCTATTGGCTGTCCAAAGACCTCTCTCTTTATGTAGAGCCCCGTGTACATGTGTAGTAGCAAAAGCATGCCTGGAGTCTGTGTAAATGTTTGGCGTCTTACCTTTTGACGGCAGGAGGGTCCGGATTAGAGCATACAGTTGGGCCCGCTGAGCAGACCAGTGTGCTGGCAGAGAGCTAGCCTCAGCGATGGTTTCCTCCATGACTGCTGCACGTCCCGACAGCCACTGTCCTTGTTCCAACAGGCTGGTGCCACTAGTGTGCGGGACTCAATCTGGGTCCAGGATTGGCTGGTCTCTCAAGTCAGGTCTGCTGGCAGAAACTCCTATAATTTCCTTGCAGTCACTTGAGGGCTCACCTTCTCCCACAGGAAGGAGAGTGGCTGGATTCAGGGCTCAGTAGTAACAAGGGGGTTCTTAGATAACCGTCCCTGGTATCCGAGATGTCGACAGCCATTCATGGGGGTCCCCTCTCGCAGGAGAGTGCTGACCTCATGCAGGACTTTAACGATCAAATCTTGGCCCAAAGTCAGCTTGGTTGCCTCCCAGACCAGCAAGGCAACCATAGCAACTGCCTGTAAGCATCCCGGCCACCCAGTGGCAGCACTGTCCAGCCGTTTCAAGAGAAGCCACAGTCTGTCCCATGTCCATAGTCTGGGACAACACTCCCATAGCCACCTTGTCCTTTGCAGTCACGTAAAGAGTAAATGGCTTAGCAAGGTCTGGCGGGCCCAAGACGGGTGCTAACATAATTGTACCTGGTTTGAGTTCTATTACCACTGGGACTTGTTTTGCAAGCCTGGGGGATTGTCTTCCACCCAGATCTCAGGGAACTGTTGCGCTAACTAACTAACTCTTTCTCTCTCTTTCTCTCTCTCTCTCTCTCTCTCTCTCTCTCTCTCTCTCTCTCTCTCTTTCTCTCTTGACTGTTTAGCCCATCAAGTTTTCCTTCTGGGAGGTCGTGCAACCTCCATTCATCTTGAGGGGTTACTGAGAGGGAGAGTACATAGGTGGTTGAGCCCACTCAGAGAGTGGGTCTTTTGTGGGGGGAAAGGTCACTTGTGTCCCCAATTTAAGCAGCAAGTCTCTTCCCAACAAAGGTACTGGGCATTCAGGGCTGTGTAAAAATTCACGAGTCACTTGGTGTCCCCCATCTGACATTTTTGGGGTAGGCTTGAGACACAAAGGCTGCATTTATCACCATCTGAGACCCAACCGCCTCTGGATCTATTGGTGTATAAAGTCTACAGGCTTTGCGCAGTCTTCTGTAGAACTCAGAGGGTGGTTTGGTTTCCTGGTTTCCCTCTGAATCACTTCGGAGGGTTTTGCCCGCCGGTGTCTCCCCATGTGGCCTCTCCCTTCTTCTGTGTACAGTCCAGCTGGGCCTCTCCTGGGGGTGGCGAGTTCTGCCCCCCGCTGCAGGTCTGAGTCTGCCCTCCGCTGCAGGTCTGCAGCACCCTCAGGCGCCGTTTCTCTTAGCCATTTTCTGGCCTCAGTTAGGATCCTGTGTCTTTCCTCAGTGCTGAAAAAGGGAAACTAGTAGTTGGATTACGTAGTAGCCTCCGTCAGCCCAGTCACGGCTTGCGGCTCCGCGAGTACGGTGGAGTGTGTCTCTGCCAGTTTAATGTATCCGCAGAGGAAAACGGCTGGCAGTAACAGGCTACGGGGTGCTGGTAGTGCCCACGGGGTCCTGCAGCGGAGGCTGCCGTAGCCGTCTGCGGGGCATCTGCAGCGGGGGTCTTTCCCAGTTCCTCGGCGGCGCGCAGCCTCTGTCCAATTCCTGCGTTTTCTTCTCCCGCCCGGTCAGTCCTCACGGGAGAGGCAGACACAGTCGGCGAGGCCCGGCTGGGGTGGAATCCCGGGGGCGCTGACCAGAGGGCTCCATCTCTGGGGTCAGAATCTACCCAACGGCGCCCTACGACCCCGGGGAGAGTGCTGGGGGCCGCGCTGCGGCGGGAGCTTCGACCAGCCCGGGGTGGGCGTGAAGGCGGCCTCCGGACCTGGCGGAGGGCTGGGCGGCGGGCGCGGCGGTGCCCAGACGGGGGGGAGAGGACAGGTCATCCCCGTCCAGATCCTGTAGAATTTTTTTTTTTATCATCAGTCAACTTTTGTGCCATTAATATTTTTCTCTTTCCCTTCTGGGTACAAACCTTGTCCAAAGAGAAGGGTCTTGAGCTAACCGTAGGCATGAGTCAATATACGGATATGGACCCGGGTGTCCGGCTCTCCTATAACTACTGTATAGACGGCTTCCACTATGAGGATATGGACTCGGGTGTGACTGCCGTGTAGACTGCGTCCACTATGCAGATATGGACCTGGGTGTCCCGGCTCTCCTGTGACTGCCGTGTAGACTGCGTCCACTCTTTTAAGTTCATGGTGCTCTGGTGTCCATTCTGCTGCATGGGGGCATTCAACCTCACAGAGTATGCAGCGGCGGTTAGGCATCATCTTCACCCCATTGTCTCCTCCAAATCCCTTCTTTAAATTTTAATCATGCACTCCAATACAGTTGCCTTAGATTCACCCCCCCCCCATCTTGCTTACCTTCTGCGACCATCTGCTACTTTCCCTTTCCATTCTGTTTACGAAGTTCTCAGTACCCTATGTACTTCGGTATTTCCCCTCAGTGAAACAGTTACATTGCTATTCCGACTCCCTCCTAATTGGGGTGAGAAGAGCCTTACTTGCCAGATCCCAGAGGGAGAAGGGGCATCGACGTGCCTTCACCTGCCGGTCAGCACAGCCAAACCAGAACACCACGTGGTCCAAGACTGTTTCTCTCCTACTTTTAAAGTCTGTTCTGGCTTGGTGGGCTTGATCTGGTGTGGATGAAAAGACAGATGGCTTAAATATCCCGCGTCCCAGGCTGTCTCAGGAGAAGCCAATTTGTACTCACTTATGTATCTCCCTCTTTCAAGCCTGACAATTCCAAGGGGATAATTCCAAGCAGATGGGACACCTCCTTGGGGAGGGCAGAATATGAACACACAAGGACCAAGTCTCTTCTCCTAAAAATCCCCTGGTGATCGCTTAGTAATAATTTTCCCCAAGATGGCCTGGACGCACCTCCTAATGACCTTCACAAATTCCCTTCCATGCTCGTCGGCCTGTGTACCAAGCAATCACTGCCACCTGCCTATTCCAGGCTCCTGTGGGTCCATGCCCCTTCTAGTCCCTCCCAGGGGGGCGATCAGGCCCCCTCTTTCACCCTGCCAGGTGGGTTCCTCCTCACCTGAGCGCTCAGTTCCCCTGCTTCCATCCACTACCTGCTAATGTGAAAGGTCTGGGCATTGAGAAGCAGAATCCTTCCAGAAGGGTGAGGTGCCTTCTCCCCTCTAGAAGATTCGAGCCGCAAGGCCTCAGAGTAGTCCCAAATGGGACTTGTCTCCTCAAAGTGAGAAGTTTCCTGTCCAATGCACCAAATGTTGTAGCCACACATTCCAGGAAACAAACTCACTCAGAAGGACAATGCATATGGTGGAGTGTAGTTTATTACCCCAGCAGGCCCAAGGCAGAGTCTCCTCTTAGCCAAGGATCCTAACTAGTTTTTGTTAAAACCTTATATACCCTAAGTGTACTTGTCCAAACCCACCTCCCCAAATTCCCTGAAACTAGTCTGAACAAATGAAAGATACAACAAAAGTTAACCCATGATTCACATGCCTTAAGCCTAAGTAGTTAACAGTGGACAATTATCAATATGCCTGTGGTTATAGCCCAATAAACATAATATAATTTATGATTCTGTTGGGTTACACAGATAATTAGGGTATTCTTTTAGGTATTGGAGGGTCTAGCTACAAGCCCTGGGGCTCTTTCTTCCGGGGACCTGATTATCCAGTTGGTATGTCATTTCCATACATACTGGGCATATAGCTCAAAGTCCACAGTCTGGCCCAAGATGGAGTCCTGCTTTCAAGATGGAGCCTGTTCTGTCTCCTTCTTCAGTATTGCTGACATACCTGTCAATCAATGGGGTCGTGATCTCTTGGAACAATGACATGCTGAGACACTTATTCCTCCAAATCAATAGAGTGAAGCCAGTCACCAAATTATGTTCAATCAGACTTATATGCCAGGATTGGAACTGTGCAAAAATCAACAAGGAAGAATTTATCCTTTGACTACTCACGATTTCAAACCGCCCCCTTTGCACTAGAGGCCACTGCTCACATAAACCTTCCTCCACCCACACCCACACCTCTTAATTAGAAAACTGATCAACCTGTGTGGCTAGAGCAGTGGCCAGTAAAACAAGAAAAACTGGAGGCTTTACATGAACTAGTTAATGAACAACTTAACAAGGGACATATTGTTGAGTCCTTTAGCCCTTGGAATTCTCCAGTGTTCTTTATACAAAAGAAATCTGGTATATGGAGAATGCTTACTGATCTAAGAGCTGTTAATGCTGTTATTGTTCCAACAGGTGCTTTAAAACCTGGCCTACCTAATCCTAGTATGATTCTAAGCACTTGGCATTTGTTTGTTACTGATCTCAAAGATTGTTTTTTCATTACATCCTGATGATCAACCTAGATTTGCCTTTTCAGTTCCTTCCATTAATTTAAAGGAGCCACATAAAAGATTTCAATGGACTGTATTACCTCAAAGTATGCTTAACAGTTCCACTATTTGTCAAAATTTTGTAGCCAAGGCTGTACACCCAGTGCGACAGCAATTCCCTCATGCATTTATCATTCATTATATGGATGATATACTATGTGCCTTGCCTAAAGTTGATAGCCTACAGGAATTGTTTTTAAAGCTAAAGGAATGCTTGGAATGTGCTGGCTTGTATATAGCTCCTGATAAATTACAGGACACTGAACCTTTTCAGTACTTAGGAAATATAGTCACCCATACTATAATCAAACCACAAAAGGTACAAAGATGCAGAGACTCAATTAAAACTTTAAATGACTTACAAAAATTACAAGGAGATAGTAACTGGATTCGGCCTAAGTTAGAGATTCCAACTTATTCTTTATCCCATTTATTCTCTCTATTAAGAGGAAATCCAGAGCTTAGTAGCTCCTAACAACTAACTCCTGAGGCTGAGAAAGAACAAGCGATTATAGAAAGCTGTACAAAACTGCCAAACAGAGAGAATAAACCCTCTAGAGCCTCTTCAGTTGTTTGTCTTCCCTACCCCTCACTCTCATACGGGGTGGATTATGCAAACTCGTCTTTAATAGTTGAATGGATATTCTTAGCTAATTCACAGACAAAATCTATTAGCCCTTATTTAGATATGATAGCTGCTGTAATTCTAAAAGGAAGAGAGCGTGTTCAACAGCGTACTGGACAGGATCCCTGCGTTATTTGCACTACACTAACCTCCAAAGAATTAAAACATTCTTTTCAAAATTCATTATCTTGACAACTAGCTTTAGCTGATTCTGTTGGGCAAATTGACAACCACTATCCTAATTTGCCTATCTTGCAGTTTTTAAAACAAACAAGATGGATTTTTCCTACAATTACTAGTGTCAACCCCATTCCTCTGCTCCTTTCATTTTTACGGGTGACGCTGGCCGAGGAAAAGCAGGATATACAGGCGCATTTACATTAATTATTGAAACACCTGGATATTCTGCACAACAAGCAGAAGTTCTAGCTATTGCACATGCATTACAAAATATTCCCCAAGCATTAGTATCTTATCTGATTCTCAATATTCTGTACATGTCACTAAACAGCAACTATTAAGGGTACTATCCCATCCACATTGTATTCTCTTTTTACAAATTTACAACAGGTGATTAGACACTGACAGTTTCCATTCTACATTCCTCATATTGGGGTTCATACTAATTTACCAGGGCCTTTAATGGAAAGAAATACTCGAGCCGATGCCCTTTTATTTCCAGCCTTTACAGAGGCATCAACCTTTCACAACCTGACACACTGCAACTCAAAATGTTTAAAAATCAAGTTTCACATCACTTAGGCTCAAGCTAAACAGATAGTGAGGACTTGTCCTACATGTCAGATGGTTGCCATAACCACGTCTCCAATAGAAACCAGGGGAAATTAATCCCTGTGGCCTGAAGCCAAATCAGATCTGTCAGATGGACGTAACTCACGTTCCATCCTTTGCAAAGTTTGCTTATGTACAAGTCAAGGTTGATACTAACGCTAAATTTATCTGGGCAACTGCTTGTTCTGGAGAATCTACAAGACATGTTATTTCACATTTGCACAGCTGCTTTGCTACTATGGGCCTCCCACAAAATATAAAAACAGACCATGGGTTGGCTTACACTAGTTCTGCTTTTAGGGATTTTTTAAAAGCTTGGTCTATAAAACGTCATACAGGAATCCCCTATAATCCCTAAGGACAAGGACAAGCTATTGCAGAATGAGCTAACAGATCTCTAAAAGAATGTTACAAAAACAAAAAGGGGGAGATGGAATGTCACTTTCCCCAAAGCAAAAATTATATAAAGCAATATTTACTTTAAATTTTTTGCATCAACAAAAAGATTTTACTGCAGCAGAATGACATTTTATAAAGGCATTTTTAAAAAGAAATTCATCCCAAATGAATTGGTGGTGTGATCCAGTAATGCACTCATGGCCTAGGGAGATCTGATAATCTGGGGAAGGGGTTTGGCTTGTGTTTCGCCGGGTGATTCAGAAACACCCATTTGGATTCCCTCCCATCATCCGAAACTATGTCATGAACGAATTCCCACAGAAGAGATGCTTCGCATGGGACGCAGAGCCCCCAGTAATGAGCTTCAAAGGCCTGAGTCTGAAACAAACAAAGATGATGATTCCCCTCCCGTCAACACATTGGAACAAGATCCACACTAGGGGACAACTTAAAAGATTAACGCAGAAATCAGAGGAGACCTTAGAATGAAGGGAAAGCTCTCACCCCCAACATTCAGGCTGTTGCCATGCTTGGGCTCATAACCACCACGGTGAGTATACCCCTAGCAACAGCTGAATGTAAAAATTATACTAATTGGGCATATTTACCTAACTCCCCATTACTAAAACCCGTCGACTGGGAGGATTCTATGATCCCCGTTTATGTTAATG
This sequence comes from Antilocapra americana, assembly GCA_007570785.1. NCBI lineage: Eukaryota > Metazoa > Chordata > Mammalia > Artiodactyla > Antilocapridae > Antilocapra > Antilocapra americana. Next base: position 349,027 of record ML660765.1, on the reverse strand, counting down.
GTTCTTCCTGGATACCTGAAGAGAGGCGCCTTCCTCTTTTTAAACAAGAGGAAGGGGCTCCCTTCAATGTTACTTATGGGTATGAATCCTGGCCAGTTTGTGTAGGACCAGCTACAGGATGTCTTCAATTATCTATGGCAGCCTGGCTGTCCACTAATTCTTTAAATAATAACTGTACTAAGGTTCAGTTACATCTCTCTGGTCTGAGGTTTGCTTATAACAATTCAGAACCCAGTAATGACACCAAATCAGACAGACCTTTATATGAGCATCGCAAGCAGTGTACTGAAAAACAAGATCAGATTCAGTGGGATAATTGCCAGGGAACCCAGGCAGTAATTTTGATTAATGGCTCCTATGGAATGTAGGGGACTGGTCCCCTAAGGGGCATGCAGTCTCTAGCTGTGCTCATCAAAATCAGTCCTGCAGCCCTCACGGAAGGCTGACCATACTGACCTTACCACTCACTCAGACCATCCAATTAGATGGCATGGTGGTGGCACGCCACCCCCTTCCTACAGCTGGGTCAGGGAAGAGGCCAAGGAGAGATTTTGAAATTGGCTTTTAGGTCTTAAAAAAGTCTGAATTTGGTATGGACATTATTCCGATAAAACTAATTATTCATTGACATTTAATTCCAGTACAAACTGGACATTTTATATTCAGGCTTACGTGAGAGATCTTTATGTGCTCTTGAAAGGAACAATTTCTATCAGTGAAAGTGTACAAGAACTTTCTTGCCAGGATTGCAAATTACATACTTGCTTAAATTCTTTACTTTACAATTCTAATCACTCGTCTGTTATATTAAGGAGATTGGGGACATGGCTTCCAGTAAATCAAACCGGACCTTGGGAAGGCTCTTCTGAAACACATGCTCCTTTAAAAGTTATCAATGACTACAGCATTCCAAAAGGTGTATTGGACTCCTGATAGCAGCTGTTGTGGGAATCCTTGCCACGGCCCTGGCCGCAGCAGTAGCTGGGGCAGCGCTGCACCCGACCAGACCCACTACTGCACTGGAGCAGCAGGGGAGCCGAAGTGCAAGTCTGCCTGGGGAACCAGACCCACGCAGACCGAGAGACTGATGGAAGGCTGGCTGGTTTAGAAAATGCAGTTCTCCTGCTAGGGGGCAAAGTACAGAATTTACAATGACAAATTCACCTTAAGTGTGACTGGAATATCTCTTCATTTTGTGTCACACCTTGTAAGCATAACCAGAGGGCACGTACTTGGAATCAATTATCCAAACATTTGAGAGGACACGCTCGTAATGATCTGTCCTTAGATATTTCCCAGTTACAGACTGCTGTTCCTAATACGCAGAAGGCTCACTCACAATTACTTCCAGAAACTGATTTATTTGAAGAGATTAAGGGACGCTTACATACACTTAACCCCATGTTGTGGATTAAACCTTTAGGAAGAGGTTTGCTTGGTACTATAATCTCAAGATGTATATTTTTAACTGTCTAATCCTCAGATACACGAGAGAAGGCATCTGAGAATTGATGAAGTTGTTCAGACAGCATATCTACCGTGAAAACAAAAAGGGGGAGATACAGTGGGCATTCCTAATAATGTACTGTCACAGCCTTGAGAAATCCCACAGAAATAACACCTGGAAAAGCAGCACATAGCAAGAAATCATGTTTATGATTATCTTTCATGTTTTTTCTTAAGAATAATCTCCTTGTTACAGACCCCAAGGCCAGGACCAGAAGGGAGTATGACTGGGGTCAAGGAAGCGTGGACCTTGGAGCCCCGGGTCAGCCCGCGCCCGCTGATTGTTCCCCAGCCCAGCCCAGAAGGGACGGTCTGGGCAAACACAAGGAGATCTAGACCCATTGCCCCAGATTTCCTGACCTGTCTTCACTCCCGTTGCTCGCTCCCTGACCATTAGGGCAATGTGTATAATCAGATTCTCTTAAGAAGTGAAGTGTACAGGTGCAAAAAAATATACAGAAAGAAATAATGGAAATTTCCAAGTTTAACAAAAAGCATAAACCCACAGTTTCCAAAAGTTCAATAAAGTACAAAAATAAAAAGAAAACTACTCTAAAACTCACCATAATCAACTTGCTTAAAACCAGAAAATTTTAAAGACCACCAAAGGAGTTGTGAGGATCTTCAGAATGTCTTTTTAGAACTTCCTCTTTCTTCCTTAGCACTTTGGTTTTCTCTCTTCAACTACTTCCCCTGGACTTCTTACACATTCTTTCATTTTAAAATCATGATACTGTCTATTGAGCAGAAATAAATTTAACATTGGAGAGCCTTAATTGCTGATTTCTACCTGTTAACTTCTGTTTAAACAGTTTAAGAGGTGGAAGAATCTTTGTGCACATTTCCTGCCATTATTAAAGACAAGGATTACCATAAATGAAATCAACTTTTATTGAATAGCTTTATCACTTACTTTCCTCTTGTGATTTCATTAAATCTTTGCTAAATCCTGTTAGCTAGCCACTATTCCCATCTTACAGATGCAAGAAAAAGCTTACGAAGTAAAACACTCAATATAGCAAAACTAGTAAATGCAGTTTCTAGCAGGTTCCAAAATGTGTATTTTCTGTTACTTGAGACTGCAGTTTGAGATTCCTGACCTAGTAGATGTTGTAATTGTCTTCTCAACATGTATTATACCACTTCTCAGCTAGGATCAATTTTCCCCATCCAACAGGAAGTTTAAGGATTGATCCCAGCTTTGGGGGTAAATCTCAATGAATCCATGTGAGTAGGTGGCCCCCAAATTCCTTGCTGAGCTTTAAGCCAGCTTTTTCACTCTCCTCTTTCACTTTCATCAAGAGGCTCTTTAGTTCTTCTTCACTTTCTGCCATAAGGATGGTGTCATCTGCTTATCTGAGGTTATCGATATTTCTCCCAGGAATCTTGATTCCAGTTTGTGCTTCATCCAGCCCAGAATTTTGCATGACATATTCTGCATATAAGTTAAATAAGCACAGTGACAATATACAGCCTTGACGTACTGCTTTCCTGATTTGGAACCAGTCTGTTGTTCCATGTCCAGTTCTAACTGTTGCTTCCTGACCTGCATACAGATTTCTCAGGAGGCAGGTCAGGTGGTCTTTTATTCCCATTTCTTTCAGAATTTTCCAGTTTGTTGTGATCCACATAGTCAAAGGCTTTGGCATAGTCAATAAAGCAGAAGTAGATGTTTTTCTGGAGTGCTCTTGCTTTTTTGACGGTCCAGCAGATGTTGGCAATTTGATCTCTAGTTTCTCTGCCTTTTCTAAATTCAGCTTGAACATTTGGAAGTTCACGGTTCACATACTGTTGAAGCCTGGCTTGGAGAATTTTGAGCATTCCTTTGCTAGCATGAGAGATGAGTGTAATTGTGTAGTAGTTTGAGCATTCTTTAACATTTCCCTTCTTCGGGATTGGAATGAAACCTGACCTTTTCCAGTCCTGTGGCCAGTGCTGAGTTTTCAAAATTTCCTGGCATACTGAGTGCAGCACTTTCACAGCATCATCTTTTAGAATTCGAAATAGCTCAATTGGAATTCCATCATCTCCACTAGCTTTGTCCATAGTGATGCTTCATAAGGTCCAGTTGACTTAGCATTCTGGCTCTAGGTGATTGATCACACCATCATGGCTATCTGGGTCATGAAGATCTTTTTTGTATAGTTCTTCTGTGTATTCTTGCCACCTCTTCTTAATGACATACAGTCCCATCACTTTATGGCAAATAGATGAGGAAACAATGGAAAGAGTGACAGACTTTATTTTCTTGGCTCCAAAATCACTGCAGATCACGAGTGCAGCCATGAAACTAAAAGACGCTTGCTCCTTAGGAAAAAAGCTATGACCAACCTAGACAGTTTATTAAAAAGCAGAGACATTACTTTGCTGACAAAGGTCCGTCTAGTCAAGGCTATGGTTTTTCCTGTAGTCATGTATGGATGTGAGAGTTGGACTATAAAGAAAGCTGAACGCCGAAGAATTGATGCTTTTGAACTGTGGTGTTGGAGAAGACTCTTGAGAGTCCCCTGGACTGCAAGGAGATCCAACCAGTCCAGCCTAAAGGAGATCAGTCCTGAATATTCATTAGAAGGACTGATGTTGAAGCTGAAACTCCAATACTTTGTCCACCTGATGTGAAAAGCTGAATCATTTGAAAAGACCCTGATGCTGGGAAAGATTGAGGGCAGGAGGAGAAGGGTATGGCAGAGGATGAGATTGTTGGATGGCATCACCAACTCAATGGACATGAGTATAAGTAACCTCCACGAGTTGGTGATGGACAGGGAGGCCTGGAGTGCTGAAGTCCAGAGGGTTGTAAATAGTTGGACATGACTGAGCGACTGAACTGAACTTAATATCCTTATTTTGAGTTGACAGAGGTAACCAAGGTAACCTCAAGAAGCTCAAGGAAATCTCCCAATTCAGTTTTGTTGTTGTGGGATAAGCATATCCCACTTTTCATGATGAACAATAAGTGTAAGTTTTTATAAGAGCTCTGAAAAATGCGTATTCATGTTAAAGACTATAGAATGATAGGCTTCCCTTTCTTACAGGATATGAACAAATAAATATGCCACAGTAAATATAATTAGCAATTATCCTAAGACTTGCTTTGAGATGAAGCTGTGAACAGCAGAGAAGTAAGACAGGAAGAGCCTGAGGTCTAAGAGATGTAATTGAGTGGGTAGACCAACTGCCCTCAAAGCCCACCTGTCTCTTCAGTTCCCTTCTTGTGAGCTAGTTGAGTAAAGGTTTTGTTCTGTTTGTTTCTATTTTTTTCTGTGTCTGTAGTTGTTACTTATTGTCGAAAGCTGCAATTTATGTGAATGCCAGTAAGAGATAAGGTTTAATGAATAATTTGAAGTGTGGTTGGACAGTAGGAGGTAGTAAAATGAGCCAGGTTTTAATTATCATGGGGAACAAGACTAAAATTGTCACCTGGGATGGTGGGAGTATAGAGGAACTGGGTGTTGAACAGGGATGCCACTCTTCAGCACAGTTCATATTGCTTCCTCTAAACCACTGTCCTGTCAGCATCTTAATGCCTTGGCAATTACAGCTAAGATGCTCCTTTCTAAGCATGTGCTCATAGATGCAGTTTTGATGATCTTGCTCCCTGGTCTTTTTCTCTCACTCTCGCTAGTATGCTTCTGTGCTGGAGCCAGTGGGGTGGGAGGAACTGCAAAGTGTATTTGCATCGCGGGTGAGTTTAGACGGTATTTAGAGCAGATGTCTTCAATATGAAAACTGGCAGAGTAGCTTGAGGTAAATAGATCACATGGGTGTGAAGGTTGAGGAAGACCTGGTGCAACCTTACAGCTCATGTTTTATCCTGGTACAATATCTAACACATACTGCCTTCTCAGTAAATGTGCTGAGAAAATGAATTAAAATGAAATTTAAAGTTAAATCCATGTATTAAAAGTTAAATCCATGTTTCTCAAGAATAAGCTGTTCTTTTAAGACCATCATTGAAAGGTTGTTGCAGAACAACAAAAGGAACGTTGGGATTCTTGGCCTCTGGAGGAGAAGAATTCAATCCGAGGCCAGAGACGAGGCTTGATCGCTCAGAGCTTTTGTGTAATTAAGTTTTATTAAAGTATAAAGGAGATGGAGAAAGCTTCTGACATAGGCATCAGCAGGGGGCAGAAAGAGTACCCCCTTGCTAGTGTTAGCAATGGAGTCATATACTCTCAAATTAGGTATTACAGTGAATCAAAAGAATGTCCGGAGGTTGTAAAGACCTCACCAGACCTACTCCCATAATTTACATTTTAAGATAACAGAATTAGCCAGGTTTTTTCCAGAGACTGTCCTCAAGCAGGGTACATTATTGTTATATAATCCTAAGGTATGTAGAGGGGGGAACAAGGTTTGTCCTTTCTTCCTCCTTGAGATCCAGATCCCTCTCTCCTTGGGGACCCCTAGACTTCTTATCAACCTGTCTAGGAAGTGACTCTCTCATCATGAGTCAGAAACTGGCAGCAGCAACTATCAGATAAGCTATCTAATGTCTGCCACCTGCTTTCTCTCCGGCATTCCGTCTGTAGGTATGTAGAAAGAAAACAATTATCACTCCCCCGATTGATCAGTGTTGTTGCAGTCTGCTGTTACTCACCACCGGCTTCTCTCTTAACAACACTCCTCTATCCACTCTGTCCCTCAAATGCAAAATAAAAGTTAAACTTGCATCTATTCAAGCATCAAACATCCATTGAGCCTTTATTCTATGTCATCTCTGGATACACAGCTGAAAACATGAATAATTTGAAAATCTTAAAATCATACCAGAGGATATTTATCATTTGTGAACCTTGTTTTGTTCACCTTCTGCAATGCAGCTTTAATACTTCCATAAGGAAAAGCATAATAAACTTTTTAAAACTTTAATTTTATATGCTAACATTCACACATGTCTCCAGAATTCATATAGCTCTCACAGTAAAATTTAAAAAATGAAATAAACCTAGTAAATAAGCTGATAGTATAATAAGAAGCTGTTCTCTTTTTGAATTTGAGTAACTATTTAAAGATAATTAGCATCTTGATCACTGTCAAGGCAAACTTCCAACATGAGTAGAAATGGGCGCTGCTGTTGAGAAATCCTGGGTAAAAATGAAAGTTCAAGTACAACATGTTTGAGAACCAAATAACAGCTGTCCATCTGTTAGCATCTGCTCTTTAATTGCCCAAACATCCCAAGAGTTTTGTGCCAAGTACTATAAATCAAGACTTTCTTGTTCAAGGATGTTTGAGTCAGATGTTCAAATTAGCTGACAAATTATTCTCATCTTCATGATAAAACAGTAAAATTCTAGAACTGGAGGAAACCTGAGAGCTCATCTACTCAGAGCCGTGTCCACCGGACACAACTGGTAAGACCTCTTTGCCACTGTTAAGCACAACATGGTCATGAGCTTTCTTGTTTGTTATATTAGTCTCTTGATTCAAGTCTTATTAAGGTGTCAACACCTTTTCTCATAAATGAAAGGCATATGGAAACAAAACCATAAGAACAAGAGGTTCTTCTGTGTGTTGAGCTCTGAGCTTGGGCTCTACGGTCACCCTGTTCTGGTTCATCTTCCCATGCTCAGCGCTTGTTCCCCAAACCTGTGTCTTGTTCTGGCAGCTGACTTCTGCCAGGAGGAGCCTCTGCCACTCTCCATGCCGGAACCGCCGCCTTCAGCCTTCCCAGGCTCTTCTCAGCTCTCATCGTTTGCCCGACTCCCTTTCCCATTGTGATGAGATCCTCTTTAGAGCTCTTAGGGTCTGCTTTTTTTTTTTTTGGCCTTTATTTATTTATTTTATAATTTTACACATGTTGAATTTATTTTTTTGCATATTTATTTATTTATTTATTTATTTTATTTTTAAAAAAATTTTCTTTACATTATTGTGTTGGTTTTGCCATACATTGACATGAATCTGCCATGGGTATACATATGTTCCCCTTCCAGAACCCCCCTCCCTCCTCCCTCCCGATTCCCTCTCTCTGGGTCATCCCGGTGCACCAGGGTCTGCTTTTGACAGTGACCTCAGAGAGTACCTCAGGGCTTCCCTCATAGCTCAGCTGGTAAAGAATCCACCTGCAATGTGGGAGACCCTGGTTCAATTCCTGGGTCAGGAAGGTCCCCCAGGATTCTGGCCTGATGAATCCCATGGACCGTGGAGTCCATGGGGTTGCAAAGAGTCAGACACGACTGAGCGACTCTCACTTTCAGAGAGTACCGTTTCAACCTAGGGGGCCTAATAGCATTTAACTTGGATTCTTTTTTCCCAAGGAACATTTGCACTGTCAACGCTAACCAAGTGTAATAACAAGCTTCCTCCCCCAGGTCATCAGTTCTACTCACCAGGAATCTGTGAGGGCTTCCCTCTGTGGAGTCTGAAATACCCCTTTGCAGTTTCCCTCTAGGGCAATCAAATAGAGTGGCCTCCCCACTATATTGCTCAACTAGTCCATTCAAGGCTATTTTTTATTTTAATGATGAAAACCTGTTTCAAGGATATTCACTGTCTCCTTCAATAGAAAGCAAAGCCATGAGCACCAATGAAAGAGGAAACCTAAGCATAGAGGATTTAAGTGATGTGGGTGAAATGGCAGAGAGGGCAATGCTTAGTTCAGTATCCTTTCTAGTGTTACACCTTACTGCCCTTCTCCTGTGAGTCAGAGGTCCATCTTCTTCTTTTCTTTTCCGTTATGGTTTATCACAGCTTGCTGAATACAGTTCCCTGTATCTACACAGGAGGACCTTTCCGTTTATCCATCCTGTCCAACTGTGTGTGCCCATGTCTGTGTATCTGAGCCTCTCCCGTGCAGTCTGGGACAAAGCAAAGCAGAGCTCCGCTTGGCTGCCTCATGAAGAGTCACCACCGCAGAAAGACCACTGGCACACACAGGCCACGCCTATGCTATACCACCCACCATCAAGTGTTTCACTTTGTTCTGTGCCTGCCAGGTTGTCTGCAGGGAAGGTTATGCCTCTACCTCGTTCTCTGCCCTTGAGAAGTCTAGGTTCGAACATGAGGAGCTTGACCCAACACAGGATATTCCCTGCACATGCCCTACATTCATTAGATGGTCTGTGAGAATCACATGATGCGTTGGCCTGCGTTACTGTTAATGGGAGCATCCCCCATGCAAACAGATTATTTCCACCTCTCACACACTCTCTTTCCTAGTGACTAGGACTGAAGCATCTGGGGCTCCTTCAAGTTTTCTTCTGTTTCCTATGTCCACACACGAATTCACCTTTGAGAACTAGAGTCATCAGTTATATAATGTAGACCAAAGGTGAAAGATAATTAAATTACCATGATACTACAACATCTATTTTCATAATGCAGAAGTAGATTTTAACAAAAAGCAAGAATGTCTATGTAGTAAAGTAAAACAGGAAAGCTATGATAATTTTGCATCTTTAATGTACCCATTTCATAAAACAAAAACAATTAGCTTTTACATAGAAACACATTTCTGGACATGGAAAAAGAAAGGTAAGGAACAGAAATTGATAGAAAAAATTATTTTAAAAAAAGGAAAAAATTATTTTTAAAACAGTAATTAATAGGATGGAGTTGATACTGGATGTTTAAATATATTTAACATACTCATAAGAAGAGTCTGAGAAATGTATTGTTGACCTTTCTTCTAGACAAGTGTTTTGAACTAGCCAAGCATTCCATAACACAGAGGTATGTTGTTGAGACAATGTTTTTGGTGATATTCTCTTCTACTTTTCCTGAGACACCCTATTTAGGACCAGGAAATTTATTTCCACACAGGGTCAAACATGTAGATTTAACTCCATACTCAAGTTTACATCTTGTAAATGATAGCCAACTTAGATAACATAAGCCAGCTTAGATAAATAAGTCATAAGACCCAAAGCCATCTCTCAAAATTTAGGATTCAGTTGTTCCCACTCCCTCCTTGTTTTGGTAAAAATCACCAACAAAATTTCCTTACCAACCCCACTGCCCTCTAAGAGTCAAGGAGTACTGCAGGACACCACCTATGATTCCTGCCTATGTGGTTAAGTGATCTATTTGCAAGATTAGCTACACAGATGATGGAATGATTAAATTCCTTTCAATGTTCAAGAGATTCAGGCAAATGTCTAATTAGATGTGGAAAGAAGAAAAATAATAGCAATGAATATACCTCAATACTCCTTGTAGGAAAAGATTGGAAAATGGAAATTAAACTAATCCTTCCTCCAAAGATTTTACTCTAAATTATGAAATCTATGTAAATTTTTTAATTTGTTTGTTTTTGTTTTTGCTACAATTTCCTGAAACCTTTGGAAATGTATTATGATTTTTGTTATCACTTCTATTTAATTAATTTTTGTAAATGTCCAAAGGCATTTAGCAAATATGTATTCTGTGTATGACAACTATCTTAAAACTCAATATTTTCATTAAAATTCTCCAAATTTTGCTTCTCTTCTTAAAATTCAAAATCAACACTAAAATTTTTCATGATAATTGTGCTCATCAGCTCCTCATTAACATGTATCCCCTTTTTAATCTATTTTTTATGCAATTTTTATCTATTTTTATGTTTTATACTGAACATGGAAAAGCTTATGGAGATTAAGTCTTTGCTCTAAACCATAGTTTTGGTGAATATTAAATTGCTGTTTTTCTTTGGTTTGTTAGTTTCTACTTTAATTGTAATATTTGTAATAGTTAATTATAAATAGTTAGGGTTTGGCCTTTGACCCAAAGTACATCTGTCATTACTTCCTTTTAACTACACAGTCAAGCACATTCATGACAACTATCATAAAAGTATGTCTGGTTTGCTAATATCTTCCTATATGCTTATCTATCCATGCTTCATCCTTTCCTACTCCTATATTCCAAAGAAAAAGAAAACAAGAAGAAATAATATATCTCATTTTTTTAATCTTTGGCTGAGAAATTTTCCTAAAATATCTCTGGACTGAGAACCAAGGCATTTTATAGAAACTACTTATAAAGTCAAAGGATAGGATAGGTGTGTCATTTTGAATATCAAAAAAACAAGTGCCAAACTTTATCGGGTAGTTATCATTTGACACCTGTCTTTACTCAGTTCCTTGCAAGGCACAACATGCATTTACAGTTTTTCAAGTAAATTAAAGAAAAGAGAAGAAAATACTGTCATCATAAACACAGCAATGTAAATCTGCACTAATCTAATCAATTGTACAATATATTGCAAGCTCCAAAAAATTAAAATGCAGAACAACTAGCAACTTAGAACTGAGAAATTATGGTACTACAAATTTCAATGTAGTTACTTTAAGTGATTGTTGTAATCATTAAGACTACAGCCTATCCCCAATTTTTCTATTATGTTATTATTCAATTTTTTTTCCAAACTGGAAGAAAGGAAAAAACCCAGAAAGTTGTTTAAGTGGCCTTGGTATGAAGAGTTTTTAAAAATGCAAAGTTCTTGTTCCTATAAAGATGCATTTTAATTTAAATTAAGATACAGAGCTGACCATGCTTATCATTTTTCTTATAGTCATCTCAAGCCTGCAGTTTAAACTGATTATTAATGCTAGTGAATAAAGACTAACATTGCCGATGAAATTTGGAGTTACAAATAGTTTTGCTTTAATAGGTAATGATGCTTTCTTGGTACTGTGTGTCAGAACTGAGCCCCAAATCCACAAAATAAAATAATGTCTTGTTCTTTATTGAACTTTTGGTGTGAAAAAGAAGGCCAACTGGAAAGTATTTTTCACTTTCCCACAGGTATAATTAATATAACAATTTTTTACTAGAAAGAGGAAAAGAGGAAAGATAAATCATATCAAACTCTCCATATCTGCAAGTGAAATCAAGTTGCACAGAGCAGCTTTGTGCTGCTAATGCTGACCAATGAGGTTTCAGTAGTCAGTTGTTTGGTCACTAAATCATGTGTGACTCTTTACCAATCCATGGACTGCAGCCCACCGAGCACCTCTGTCCGGGGATTTCCCAGGCAAGAATACTGGAGGGGGTTGCCATTCCCATCTCCAGGGTATTCCAACCCAGGGATAAAACCAGCATCTTTTGCATCTCCTTCATGGCAGGCAGATTCTTTACCAATGAGCCACCTGGGAAACCCATGATTATCTCAGAGTCTAGCCTTAAAAGGCAATTTTTATATTATCAAAAGGAGTTTTAGAAAAATATCAAGGAGCTCTTTCACTCCTGCACTCACAGAGGAAGAGAGATCACTCTTGGTCACAAGCTATTCCAAAGAATGTGATTTGATAAAACATCACATTGCAAATTTCCACAAATATAATCTGGTTTTCCTAGGAAATCTTTGAACTTAAATAATCACAGATTTTACCAATTCCTTTTTTTGTCTCTTACTATAAATACTGATTTTGGAACTGTTTTTCGGTCTGAGGGTTCTTATAAGATTTTAGATACTGTTGCCAATTCTATGATTATAATTTCTGCAAGTAACCTGTAATTCTGATGGGTACCATTCTGATGAAAGAGGAGCAGGAGATACCAGGAAGGAAAATCAATTAATGCTCATTAAGGTTTTGATAGAACAAGACATGGGAAAAATTAGGGGGATTTAAAATTAATATTTGTTAAAGTATTGCAATTTGTCATTTTAATTTCCTGAGAAGAGAAAGTAAGAAAAAACAGAACAAAAAATTTCTTCCCCTAAGATCCTGTCCTGTAAAAGACATACAGCTCGACTTTCATGTTTACCTATTATGAATGGCAGCTCTAAGTTGGAAATTTTTAGGCTCTTTGGACTCGAATTTACCAGAATACAAGAAAACAATCTTATTTATGCTGGTGGACAGAGGAGCTGGTGGGCTGCAGTCCATGGGGTTGCAGAGTCGGACACCACTGAGCAACTAACACTTACTGTGTTTCCAATGACTGCATCCACCTTGTAACCATGAAGGGACAGTATCACTGACTTACTGACAATGGCAAAGTAGGAAGTTGAAAAGTATCTTGGTCAGTGATGAGATTGTTGAGTTTTGAACCAACTTTGGAGTCATAGGACCTAAATTTCTTGAAACATGAGATTATAAATAGCTTTGTTGTTTAAGCCACATTTAACTGAGTGCTCTAACACTTTCAGAAGAAAACAGAATCCACCTCGGTAAGAGAATTTCTGTTCAGCTGGCTTAAATAATGAGAAAAAATGGACTGCCTCATATAATAGTATGAAAGAAAAGACAGTTTCAGGGTTTGGTAACTTAGCAGTTTAAACATATCATCAAAGACTCGGAGTCTTTTTGTCTTCTGCTCTGCTTTTTCTTCATGTTGTCTTTGCCTTAGGATTTTCTCTCCATGGTTGTAAGGTGATTGCAGAAGTTTTAGGTTTTATATGCAGTTACAATAACTTTAGACAGAACAAAGCCATTTTCAATTATGTCTCCTCCCCACTTTTTCTTTTAAACAGACAGACCTTTCCCTAAAACCTCCCAAAAGACTTCTCTTCAAATTTCATTGGCTAGAATTAGGACTCAAGCCGTTGCCTAACCTAATCTCTGATGAGAAAAATATTAATTACTATAATTATACAAATTAATATTCACCTACAGGAGGGGATTAATCCCTCCTGAACCATAAGATCCTCTGCTGTGTGAACATAATGGGAATTCTGTTAATTAAGAATGAAAAGAGAGTGTGTGTGCATCACAGAAGATATCCAGTAAGTGAAGTGATCCTCAGGAATTCGGAGAAGAGAGAGTTCCTTGTGGACTGGAAGAGTCAGAGAAGGGTTTGTAGAGGAGATAGAACTTGAACTGGCTTCCCTGGTGGCTCAAAGGTAGAGAATCTGCCTGCCAATGCAGGAGACGGGGGTTCGCTCACTGGGTCAGGAAGATTCCCTGGAGGAGGAAACGGCAGCCCACTCCAGGGCTCTTGCCTGGAGAATCCGAGTGCTACAGTCCACGGAGCGGCAGAGTCGAACATGACTTAGTGACTAAACAGCAGCAGCAGCAGAACCTGCACTGGGCCAGGGATGAAAGGAAGAACGCTTGTTAGCCAGAAGGGAGCTTTGAGGACACTGCAGAGAAAAGAGATTTAGTAATGGCATAACTATTACAGGAAGATATTGAATTGTCAAAGTTACTTTTGCTGTGCAATAAACCTCTGAAAACTTAAGTCACCTAAAATAAACATTGTACTGTGCTATGGGTTCTCTTGGTCTAGGACTCAGAAAGGGCCCAGCTGGGATAGAGTGTCAGTTGTCAGAATTGAAATCTGGGAGTGACTCAATAGCTGTGGGCTAAAATATTTTAGAATCATTTTTACTCTCATGCCTGGTGGTTCATACCGGCTGTCAACTGAGACCACAACTGAGTGACAGGCTGAAATACCTCACATGGTCTCCCCGCATGAACTGTTCAGGACTTTCTCTCTGAGCGGAGGCTGAATCCAACAGTTAGCTTTCCCAGAAAGCAAGGTGGCAATGCCAGTAATCTTTATGATCCTGTCTTGAGAATCACGTAGCACCGTGCTCACCATACTTTCCTTTCTGAAACAGTCAAAGGGCCTGCCAGGTTCAAGAGGAGGAGATAGCCATCTCAAGACTCCATGGTAGCAAGATCAAGGTCACCCGATACCAAAAACATGTGGGATGGGCAATATTGTCATGACTATTTTTTGAAAACAGTCTACTACAGAATGAAAGTTTGTCTAAAGTTGCAAAGCTGAGAATAGTAAATGATAAACAACTCTCCTCTCCTCTCCTCATGAATCTTCTTAAGACAACTTGCAAGACATTCTTTTAGGACTTGCTTAAGATATTGCCAGCCTGACGGAGTGACTATAACTGGATCACAACCAAAGTAAGAGAAAGCCAATAGTAATTAGAATATTCTTTAAAGAGAATTTATAGGTGTAGAGAGAACTATGGTTTCCCCACCAATCTCACCAGGAAGGCAGGAAATGAGTTTCCCAACACTTTCAATTCTCAAGCTAAGTTTGTGGTTCCCCCCCATAAAAAAGAAAACAGTCATGGAGACCTGGGGTGTGTGCAAGCACGGCTGACCTTTCACCATCAGTTCGCCGAAAGGCACAGTCTTGTAGACTCAACTCCACGCTTGCCTAAATGAGATACTAGCCAGTCCTTGGAAGGCCCTCTTACGAGTCTTTGCAGATGAGGCAGAGTGCCTTGAAAATGATGCCCACCTCTCCCTGGGAGAAATCTATGGTAGGGAGATTAGAATAACCTGTAATTACCAGGATCTTGGGAGGGATCGAGAGTTGGCCAAGCTGCATGAGACAGAGGGCTTTAGACAGTTTAAGAAGTAGACCAAGAGTACCGTCTGAACAGGATGTTTTCTTCACGTCCGCTTCCTTCCCTGACCCCAAAGGAGCAGACACAAGGGCAGGGGCAAGGGGAGAAAAAACAGGCAAATAAATAAAAATTAAAAATAGGGACTGGTCTGGCTAATTGTCCTATTTAAAGCATGATTCTCTAACTTTTCCTTTAGCTCTAGAAGCTCCCACTTTTCCCCCCAAAACTAGACAGATCATTTTGTTTTCCAGTTTTTTATTTCTTTGTGCATCCAACACAGATGTGTCTAATAAAGTGTATTAGGGGGATGAAGGAGGAGGGGTAGGGGCAAAACAATGGGTTTTTTTTTTTTTAAAGAAAGTCAGTTTTTTGTTTTTGAGATATTCTGATAAAAGCTTTATCTTGAAAGATAGTCTTTCCTATAGTATTCTGCTTTTTTTTTTTTTAACCTTTGGCACTGGCACCCCACTACAGTCCTCTTGCCTGGAAAATCCCACAGACGGAGGAGCCTGGTGAGCTGCAGTCCAGGGGGTCACTAAGAGTCGGACACGACTGAGTGACTTCACTTTCACTTTTCACTTTCATGCACTGGAGAATGAAATGGCACCCCACTCCAGTGTTCTTGCCTGGAGCATCCCAGGGATCGGGGAGCCTGGTGGGCTGCTGTCTATGGGGTTGCACAGAGTCGGACACGACTGAGGCGACTTAGCAGCAGCAGCAGCAGCTTCTCCATCCAAGCTTTATGGAACAGAGATGACCTCTCTATTATTATCACTATAACTTCCCTTTTAAAAAGGAATTTTTAAGACTCTTTCATTTTCAGACCCTTTGAGCATAGGGAGTGGAATGGTTTTCCTCTCATCTGAATCAGATTTTTCAGGGAGTTTGAGGACCTACCACAGGATAACTTTTGTTGTGTTTCTTAAGGACCAGATATCACGTAACTTCACAACCAACATTTTCTTAAGGTTAAAAAGATGACTTACTTGAGAATATAACCTGCTTACTGGGCTTCCCTAGTGGCTCAGACAGTAAAGACTCTACCTTCAATGCAGGAGACTCGGGTTGGATCCCTGGGTCGGGAAGATCCCCTGGAGAAGGGAATGGTTACCCACTCCAGTGATCTTGCCTGGAGGATTCCATGTACAGAGGAGCCTGGCAGCCTACCATCCATGGGGTCAAAAAGAGTTGGACTCAGTTGAATGATTAACACATACTAATATATTTACTCACACAGTCATACATTCATTCATTTATTACTCTCTTGGTAATTTCTTGGTATGTAATGGGCAAGTATCTGATTCACAGGAAAATTGGAGAGAAATAGTCACCCAGAGAAACAGTAGCTTAACTAGAATTACAATCCAGGGATCCAATTCATAACAGTAAAACATCAGTTGTTGTATAATCGTTGTTGTTTAGTCACTAAGTCACATCTGAATCTTTTGTGACCTCATGGACTGTAGCCCACTAGGCAACTCTGTCCACGGAATTTCCCAGGTAGGAGTACTGGAGTGGGTTGTCCTTTCCTTCTCCAGGAGATCTTCCTGACCCCAGATCAAACTCACATCTCCTGCTTGGCAGGTGGATTCTTTTCCACTGAGCCACCTGGAAAGCTTATTGTACAATAAGACCTGATTAAATAAATTATGGTATATGAATAAATTAAAAAACAAAAGATACTTATCACAAAAATTAGGAACAATTATTTATGAATAGGAAGCCCTGGGTATGTAATATTGGAAAGCTACTTGGGAAGCCTCTAAGTTAGTATCACTATTTAATTTCTTTTTTTAATTAATTAATCTGGCTGCATCAGGTCTTAGTCGTGGCACGCGAGATCTTGGCTGCGTCGTGCAGGACCTGTCACGGCAGCACAAAGACTCTCCGGCAGTGGTGCGCAGCCTTAGCAGCTGCAGCGCTTGCTCCTACTTGCTCCACAGAATGTGGGATCTTAGCTCCCCCACTGGGGATCAAACACACGTCCCCGGCACCGCAGAGTAGATTCTTAACCACTAGACCACCAGGGAAGTCCAATGTTTAACTTCTTTATGTGAATGGTGATTACATGGTTGTTTATGAACATTGTTTGAAATCTATATATGTTATACGGAGAAGGCAATGGCACCCCACTCTAGCCCTCTTGCCCGGAGAATCCCAGGGACGGGGGAGCCTCGTGGGCTGCCATCTATGGGGTCGCACAGAGTCGGACACGACTGAAGCAACTTAGCAGCAGCAGCAGCAGCATATATGTTTTATGAAGTATTAAACAATATTGTCATATTCAGGTATGAGTTTAATATATTTTTGTATCCTATATATTCATAACGTATATAGGACACAGAAAATATAGTTTGTGATTCTGATATGTTGTTCAGAGATTATCTTTTCTATGAGAATTTACCTGGCAAACTCTATTTAAAATTATAACTCTAACACTGTTTATTCCTCTCTATACTTCCCCCTGGCCACAAGACATTTATCAACATACTTGAAAGTTATTATTTATTCATTTTCTTATTGTCTGTCTCTCTTTTATAGAAGACAGACTTCATGAGAACAAGCTTCTGTATGTTTTGGCTACATGCATGTCTGAAACAAGTTTTGGTTATCTGTTTGATTTTAGTGATATCAGGAGCACCCAGAAGTGCCTAGCATTTATTACCTGTTAAATAAATACTTCCTGAATAAAATGCAGCTTATTTAAGGGGCATTTTTGGCATGAGATCACCAAACAGTAGCTCCCTGCACCTCATCTCCAATTATTTTGAAAGCAAACTCCCAGATATATAATTTGATCCATAAACATGTATCTCCACAAGATAAGGACGTTTAAAAAGGTGAGCGTCGCTCAGTCGTGTCCGCCTCTGCGACCCCATGGACGACACAGTCCCCGGAATTCTCCAGAATACTGGAGGGGGCAGCCGGTCCCTCCGCCAGCAGATCTTCCAGACCCAGGGATCGAACCCGGGCCTCCAGCGCTGCAGGCGGGCTCTCCGCCAGCCGAGCCACCCCGCGGCCCCGGGCCTCGGCAACGTCCCCCGGCCGCAGCGGGGTCAGACGCGTCCGTGCGGAAAGCCCGGGCTAAGGCTGCCGCGTCCCCGCCCTCTCCCGGCCGCCGGGCTTCCCCCCGCGGCCGCGCCCCTCCAGGCCCGCCGGAAAGCGGCCGCGGTGTCCGCCGGTCGGGCACGGCGGGGAACGCCCTCGCCGTGCGCCAGACTGAGGCCGCGGAACGTCGGTGGCGACTCCCCTTCGCGTCCCGCGGGGAGCTACTTTTCAGCTGCACCGAAGGCAGCTTCCGCTCGCTCGATTGGCAGCGAGCACCGGAAGCGCCGGCCGAGCGGTCTGCCGCGCGAGGAGCGCCGAGGGGCCGGGCGCGCGGGCTCCCCGGGGCTGGAGGCGCGAGGCCGCCGACGCGGCCGCGATGGAGCGGGGCCCCGGCGAACGCAGCGCCAGCACCCTTTTCGCGGGGTTCCGTGCCTTGGGGCTCTTCAGCAGCGACATCCCCCACGCGGTGCGGTTCAGTCCGCTGAAGCGCCGGTTCTACGTGACCACGTGCGTGGGCAAGAGCTTCCACACCTACGACGTGAGTGCGGGGCGCGCGCCCTCCGCCCGGGCCGTCCGCGGCGGCGAGCCCGGCGGCGGTCCGGCCGGGGGAGCTCGGAGAGCGTCGCGGTTCAGCGGCAGAGTGTTGCTTGGAAGTAGACGCGGTGAAGGAAACTGCTTCCCCGCCCCCTTTTAATCACAAAGTCTTGTAAGCCATCTCACTGTGCAGTTCCTGCCAAGAACCGCGTTAGATGTGCGGGCTAAGATACGCTGGGATAGCCGGGGAGGGTGAGATTGGTTATGGTTTAGGCGGCTGTCCACGTACGATTGCAGACTGATCTCCCTAAACTTCCTCTGAGCACCTATTTGCCGCCACCATGACAGAGTTAAGAGGTGCCACATTCTCTAACCCTTGCAGCGTTTCTTTCCAAGAAGAACGTTCGTTATTTTGTAGCACCCTTCCGTGGACGAGGAAACTAAATCTCAGAAAAAAACTGTTACTTGCCCAAGGCCTTCCTGCTTGTTACTGATGGGTTTTCCTCTAAAATATGTCATCAGTCTTTGAAATAGCCTTTTGTTGCTGTTTCCTTCTTTCGTCTTCTCCAGATGAAGGTATGCTCTGTGAAAGGTGGGGCCTTACTTGAGGACGAGGTTAGAACTAGTCAGTGTTAATTAAGCACTTTTCCTGGAAACTGATGTAAAGTAGTACTAGAAAATATAAGCTGTCCTTGAAGGATTGTGAAAATCAGATGGATTGTTAGCAAGAAGAACTGGTTGTTGATAGCAGGTAGAATTAGTGGAAGAGTAAGTGAGGAACTGAAAGGGAAGGCCATCTCCAAGATGGAGACAGTGTTGGTGATAGCACCTAACACTTAGTGAGCATTTGCTGTATGACTGACTCCATTCTAACTGTCCACACAAATTTTACTCATTGAATCCTCACAATAATCCGATAAAATTAGGAACCTATTTTAATCCTTAATTTATAGGTGAGGAATTTGAGGCACAGAGCGGTTGAGTAACTTTCTCAAAGTCACATAGCTGGATCAGTAACCATAGGTTGGGGCCCACAAACTACAGCCTGCAAGCCAATTCTGCCAACATTTTGTTTTTGTATGACTTACGACATTTTTATTTGTTTTTTTTTTCCGTCTGTGTTTCTTCTAATATTAGCATAATCTCCAAGTAAAATTTGCATAGTAGTAGTATGCTGTACTGGAGAAGGAAATGGCAACCTACTCCAGTACTCTTGCCTGGAAAATCCTATGGACGGAGCCTGGTAGGCTACACAGTCCATGGGGTCGAGAAGAGTCAGACAGGTCTGAGCGACTTGGCTTTCACTTTTCACTTTCATGCATTGGAGAAGGAAATGGCAACCCATGCCAGTGTTCTTGCCTGGAGAATCCCAGGGACAGAGGAGCCTGGTGGGCTGCCCTCTGTGGGGTCACACAGAGTTGGACACGACTGAAGTGACTTAGCAGCAGCAGCAGCATGCAGTACAGTCAGATTTTGAGTGGATGGAGAAATCCATCTACTCTCAATTAAGAAATATAGATTATTTAATTCATCTTCAAGGGCTCTTTTAGTCTTACACTGTCACATTCTTGAATTCCTCCTTATACCCTTCTGTGCTCTATGCTTCTGAGGTAGATGGTTTTGACATTTTTAAATGGCCAGGAAATAATCAAAAGAAGAATAATATTACACAGCATATGACAGTTTTAAAGATTATAATTATATATCAATAAATCAAATTTATTGGAATACAGTCATGCACAATTTTTTTACCATATATGGCTGCTTCTGTGATATATTATCAGTCTAGTTTTTGCAACAAAGACCACACAGATTGCAGAGCCTTAAAATATTTATTACATGACCCATATACAAAACTATACATGATGCCTACCCTTCCATCACTGATGAAATAGTAGAAAATATAAGCTTTCCTAATAATGAGAATGGGGTTCCCTGGTGGCTCAGACTCTAAAAGAATCTGCCTGCAAAGCAGGAGACCTGAGTTCAAGCCCTGAGTCAGGAAGATCCCCTGGAGAAGGGCATGGCTACCCACTCCAATATTCTTGCCTAGAGAATTCCATGGACAGAGGAGCCTAGCGGGCTACAGTCTATGGAGCCTCAAAGAGTTGGACATGACTGAGCAGCTGAACTGAACTGAGCAACTAACCGGCTAATAATGAAAATTGGTATCATCAGTGTCTTTTTAAGGAAGGACCGCATAGCAAATTTATGTGTGAGGTTAGAAATTAATCTTTAAGAGCTAGATTATTATAATTTTTTTGTTATTAAAAATTTAATCATTTGTTCTCTTTTTTAAAAACAGGTTCAGAAACTTAGTCTGGTTGCAGTAAGTAAGTATAGACTTTATCCTGAATTTGTGTATGTTTAGTATCTTTTAACATTCTTTTAAGATTTTGACTTAAATTTAAGACTTGTGAAGCATGTAAAGACTTAGGCGTGTATTTATGGTAAACGTACATAGCTAACAGAAACATCCAGGACAGGGTGGTTTATTACTTTCAGTTTTCATTTCTCTTTGGTCTTCTTTAAACTAATTCATCTCTTGCTTTGTGGTTTACAACATTGATATTTTTAGAGTCGTGTAGGCTAGTCTTTTTTAAAGAATATTCTTCAATTTGACTTTTTCTGATACTTCCTCATGGCTAGATTCAGGTTCTGCAGTGTTGCAAGAGTAACAAAAAGTGATGCTGAATTCTCAGTGAACCATGTCAGGAGGCACATGCTATTGGTTAGTCTTTTTCCTGGCAGTGAAAACTTTAGTCATTTATTTAAGGTGACATTTATCAAGCAGCTCCTTTTAAAGACTTGCCCTTTGTAGCTAATAAATGTAGTGAGTGCATGTGGTGAGATCCAGTGAAAGTGAGAGTGAAGTCACTCAGTCGAGTCCGACTCTTTGCGACCCCATGGACTGTAGCCTACCACGCTCCTGTCTGTGGGATTTCCCAATCAAGAGTACTGGAGCGGGTTGCCGTTTCCTTCTCCAGGGGATCTTCCCGACACAGAGATTGAACCCAGTAGGACTTCCCTGGTGGCTCAGACAGTAAAGCGTCTGCCTACAGTGAGGAAGACCCGACTCCAGTACTCTTGCTTGGGAAATCCCATGGACAGAGGAGCGTGGTAGGCTACATACAGTCCATTGGGTCGCAAAGAGTCGGACTCGACTGAGTGACTTCACTTTCACTTTTACTTTAAATAGTCTTTACTGTTCAAAGTTTCATGTACTGCTGACTGTCATTTAGTGGTGATTCTCATGAATTATTAGTAGGATGATCATCAAATAGTGATTTTCTATCATTCCATTGTAAGAAAGAGTTTTCTTTTTTCCCACATTTTGATATTTTTTTGCAGTGGAAGAATTTTTTGTTGTTGTTAAAAACTCTTTTATAGAATGAAGAGCTTGCCAGGACTGAGAGATTCTAGTTTCACCATCACATGTGATCTTTGTAAGAAAAACAGAGTGTATGTCTAATAAATTTAATTTTTTAAAAAGTATAGAAGGCAGTAGAAGGGCAATACTAAAGTGAATGATAAACCTATAAATGGAAATGGAATAACAGCATGAAAGATACTTAGAACAAGTCTCTATATTTTAACGATTCTGACCCCAAAATGGGAAATAAAAAGTAAAAGCCCATGTGACCACGGCAGTGAGAGAGGGATAGACAGATCCTGTCCTGAGGAGTGCTGGAGGCGATAGCTGTGTTCACCTTGGAGAAGACCAAGCGGAGACCTCGCCCTTCACTTGAGAGGGCCGGTGTGTAGAGTATCCTATGGGATTTTTTTTTCAAGTTACTCCAAACTGTGGAGTTAGAGTTCTCAGTTTTGACCTAGTTTTAAAATATATTGAAGTTGTTAGGAGCTTGATGTTGCTGGAGGCATTCACATGGAGATTAGATGACCATCTGCCAGAGTTTCATGTATTTAGTGAGGGTTTTCCCCCCCAAAATAACCTCCAAAAGCTTCTCAATTCTTTAGGATTATGTTATTGTGTCTACAGATACTGGACATTAATTCTCTTAGGGAAAGTCAAGGTGACATCATATTTTCAATGTCATTGTTATTATTAGAGGTCTAAAATAACACTGAAGTCTAAATTTTATGCTCTGATTCTCATACATATTAAATTATAAGAAATGAGAGATGTTATATGCATAATTGAAGTTTGTATTTGTTCCACAATCTTAAATGTCTTTATTTCTCAAAAAATATCTTTACTTCTTTCATTTTACATATTTTTTTCTAGGTAACTCTCTTCCACAGGATATCTGCTGTATGGCAGCTGATGGGAGGTTAGTCTTTGCTGCTTATGGGAATGTTTTCTCTGCATTTGCCCGTAATAAAGAGGTTTGTATCACTGAACTATTTTGTCTTTGCAGTCAGTGACTGATTGTCATGGCAGTGGGAGGGAGCTTTAATGTTGCTCTTCTTTATCTGAGACACTCTAGACGTATTTTTTTTTTTAATGTATATTCACTTTGCTGGAGGAAGAGAAAGTTGATTTCATCAACTTTTCATAATCAGTTAGAAGTGATGCTTTAGTTCAGTTTCCTTTGCCTGGGATCAGCCTTAGAATCATTTGGGCAGCTAGCTGCTATAGCTTTTGAAAATATTTGAAAATATTTTCCTAAGAGATTCATATCTGTACCACTGCTTTATGTGGATTGACTTTTTCGTTATGAACATCATAGCCCATGACTCATTTTCTAAGAACCAGGTGCTTGTTGCCTACATAGAAAAAGCTAGATCTTCTCTCTCTACTAGGGAGGATCCTTTCTTGTCTTAATCTACTTGTTGGTTTCTAAGTTTGTCCTGGGATGACTAACGTGAGACATGACCTGGCGCTAGTGGTCCAGAATGAAAGGGAATGTGGCCACGGCGATGGCTAGAGAGCCAGGTGATGAAATTACTGTACTTCTCAGAGTCTGACTCAGACTAATGGTGTTTGTTCCCAGCGTTTTCCATCATCTCTACCCATGGCAGAGGAAGGCAACTTAAAGTTCTTTAATGGGAATTTTTGTTTTGAGAGTCAGTGAAAGTTTTTTTCTTTTTAGAGAGTCAAGGTCCCCTTTTTGTCCAAAATACTGCAGTTTGTAGCTTTTCCTGGGAGATAAATGTACAAATTAGGAGTAGAAAGGTATCAGAGACTACGAACTGCGGAGGGCCAGAGGAAAGGGAGAAGAAGTAGTGTCCTGGGTCCCCCTCCCTCGTCTTCTGTGGCAGCCAGCTGATGGTGGCTGTAGAGGTCAGCCTTCTAGAACATCCAGCTTTTCTAGCATGCATGGAGTTGTGCTGTTTGGCTTGGCTGACGGACCCAGCTCTTTGCATGCCTTCTCCCTAAGCTTGGTTGAAAAGCAGAGCCTCAGAGATCTCATTTCTGTGTTCCTAGCCCATGTTTTCTAATTGGACTCGCTGGGGGAGCAGGTGAAAATGTGTGATTCCTTGCTATTTGTTGATCTAACCTTGGGTAATCGAAAGTTGGACATTTCTTAGTGTGAGCATCTTTAGGATTAGCTTTTTTTTTTTTTTTTTGGTTAATATGAATCATATTACATGATGAATGAATAGTAATATGAAATTCTTTTGAATTTTGACATTGCAGGTAGTACATACCTTTAAGGGTCATAAGGCAGAAATCCATCTTTTGCAACCCTTTGGGGATCACGTTATTTCTGTTGATACTAACAGCGTTCTTATTATTTGGCACATATATTCAGAAGGTAAGAATTAACCAATTTATTGCTTTAGCTTAAAATAGTATGTGTATAGCTAAAATATCTCTGTAAGGATGACTTCTATACCAGAGGTTTCACCTGTAAACAGTAAAAAATTTTTAAGAATCTTTAATGTATATAAGGAAAAGAGTTCTAAGTAAAAAAATTCTAAGTAAAAAAATAACTAGTTTAGTTAGCTAGTTGAGCTGTTTAAAGTCTGTTTAATGTGTTTATCTGAACTAGCACTAATACATTGCATTACAGTTCTCCAAGTTGAGTGAAATGTGATATTTTCTCTGTGGGGTGAATTTTGCTGTATATTTACACCTGAATAATACTCGGTTTGCATTTGCAACTTTTGTAAGTGAGATTGTAATAGTAAACTTGAAGATCCAGTCATCTGAAGGAAAATAAACATCCTTTTTCTAAGACTATTAGTCAGGGTCCTTGAATTATGATTTTCTTAACAGTATCACTGAGCTCTGTTTATAGGGCCATGTTATCACTCAGGGTTAGGAATTTATCACCAGAATGACCCCAGCTTTCGTCAGGTAAAAGACTGTGGGGTCTGTCATGAATTAAAGCTTTAAAGTTTTTTGATCTGTGTGCATTTTTAGTGTTTCTTACCTCTTGATTAACTCATTTTTTGAGGAAGTATGTTTATTTTTAGTAAAAGTCTTAGGGATTGTCCTCTTGTTAGTCATTCCACGTTCTTGTTCAGATTCGCCACTCTTATTTTTTCTTTGCTCCAGTGGAGGGAACAGAATTTCAAAAGTAGTCCCCATGCAGATGAATACTAAAAGGCCTTTATGAAGTTAGAGGATCTGACTCTTAGAGTTGAGCCAGCTTTCTTCTGATACTGATACCCAGCTTTCTGTTACTGTTGCAGCAGCACAGTGTCTTCAGAGCGCTGTTTGTAGTGACCTTAAGCAAGACTGCTAGTTACAGATGGAGGCACGAATCTTTTAAAATGATGTTTAAGTAAAAGATGCTGTGATTCTCATCTGTTATCTGTGCTCTTGTGGGGTACACGTTATCCTGGAGTATGCAGCAGCAGATAGAATGCAACTAAAGGTTAAGAGAAGTGCATGTTCTCTGATACTCAAGTTCATTGGGAACTTCAGTGAGAAAGTGTTTTCATCCTGGCTGAACTGTGAAGTAGAAAACAACATTCACACATGGACCTTTAAGCGCCTGACGTTTCAGGCAGTGTTCTGGCCCTGCAGTGAGAGACTGCGGGCTGTGCCGGTCCCCACTCGCTGGGGCTGTGGGCTCTGCTCGGATCCTCCCTTTGAGGGCCTCCTGTGTAAATGTCAGGAGGCCTGCTTGTAGTTTCACTGAAGTTTGCCTCTGACCTTTTACATGTTTGAGGAGCTGATCAAGCTCTTTAGATATTTGCTCCTTCCCTCCCCTGCACTTCATTCGGAACATTAGCTGCCTCTTGATAAAATTATAAAAATACTAAGTCTGATCCGTTAGTGTCTTTTTCTTTAACTTTTGTTTTCATCCCGTAAACCAGTTTGGTGTTGAGTAAAATTTTAAGTAGGATTGATATTAGAACTTTTAGAAAATTCTCGACAATCTCAGTAAATTTGCAAGTTGCCCCTCTCACATTTGTTTAATTTCTCAGGGAATGTTTATAAGTTAGTATATGTCTTTGATTTATATTAGTACATAAATCTTTGATATGGTAGCTTTTAAGTGCTGAATATATGGGTGTATGAAAAATATTTTAAACTGTTTTATTTTATGTATTATTTATAACTTTTACTTTTGTAGAAGAATACCTGCAACTGTCTTTTGATAAATCAGTATTTAAAATTTCTGCAATTTTGCACCCAAGTACCTACTTGAATAAAATACTTCTTGGCAGTGAACAAGGAAGCCTCCAGTTATGGAATGTAAAATCCAAGTAAGCACTGTATTTAAAACATAAGTGATTCCTACCTTATCCTCATCTACTACACCTTAAAGCATTCTTAAGTCTCTCAAGTCTCCTTTCCTTTATATCTTTTTCGGAGGATTTTCAATAAATATACCTGTTCCTAGAGTTGTTACTCATGGAGTCACATATGTGAAAGCTGGGGTATGGTCCTGGAACATAGTAGGCAGCTTCATAATTGCTCACTGAAAACTACAGACTAATATTCCTTAGTCACTGTAAAGAATTCATAAAACTGTAATGAGGCTTTAGTACACAAGATCACTGAGCAGCTTCTAGTTCTCAATAAACTAAGAAGATTAGATGGCGACACAAGTTAGTGTTTATTTAGTGCTAGCATTTAGGTGTGGTCTTCAAGCATAAACGGTGAATATCTATAATACTGCTAGTGTAGCTAGGGGGCCAGATAAATGATGGTGAGCACCTCTGCCTGGTATTTGTACATTTATCCAGAGAAAGGAGTAGCAGCTCAGTTTTCTTTGAATAATCATTAAAAGAGCAAACAGAAATATTTGACCATCCAGATTTTCCTTTCCAAAGCCCTTACAAATTCGAAAGGGAAAATAAGATTTTCAGAGGTTTAATGTTTATCCTAGTTACTAGTTTTAAATCGGTGTTTCTGTTCCACTTAACAAATATCATTAACTACCTATTCTGTAATAGGCTGGGAAATAATGATGAACATATTCTCTGCCCCAGGGTTATCTCTCTGGGTTTTGAGTGAGAGTGCCTACTCTGTGCCTGAAGACTCTAATTCATGAGCAGACATTTTATTGTCACTGTAACAGTCTCAGATATCTCCGCCCTGTAAACGGTCACTCATGGCTTGATGCTGGGATTCAGAGCAGCATCACTGCTGTCATCAACAGTCATGTAACATACAAGTATTGTAATTATGACATACTCCTTTTTTGTGTTAGGTTTCTGGTATCCCATTGTGGTAAAAAGTGAGATCTGCCAGTATTCTAAGATTTTATTTTAAATTGTATCTGTCACATAATTAGTTTTTACTCGTGTATTTTTTTTTCTTTCTCTTTTTAATTTCTCCAAGAGACTGCATAGTATCGTAGTTCTTAGCAGCTTAGGATCTCAGTCTCTCTGGGCTCTGTCAATATTAGCCTTGTAATCTTAGCTTAATTTTTTCATATAATTAAGTTTCCTAGTTTCTTAATCTGAAAAAAGGTGCTATCTACCTCATAGCATTATTTTGAGTATTAAGTAGATTAATATACCTACTTAGAACGATGTGGGGCAGACTAAGAACATAATAAATAGTTATACCATTTTTTAATATGTAGTTAATTCTGTTTTTCTGCCCCCCCAAAAATAGCTTTCAACCGTTTTTTCTTTTGTAGTAAACTTCTGTATACCTTTGCGGGATGGAAAGTTGGAGTGACAGCACTTCAGCAGGTCAGTATTTCTCTGTTAAGTTCGAGACGAAATGAAGCCAGTAGTAGGGTCTTTCAGTTTCAGGGGCCAACCACATTTGTGGACCTAAAGACCAAATAATGTATAGTCTAGTTTTTTATAAATATCACCCTAAAAAAGAATGTTTTGGAAATAGAATTGAAAACAGTGCCTTTGTTTATAAATATTTGTGGAAACCTTTTTGCCTGGAATTAGTCTCTTAATTCTGTGGTTGGTATAAATCCATGTTTACCAATAATTTTGCAAGCATGTAGAGTCCAGTGCTTTGGTCAGAGTGGAGATGAGGTTTTTCAGGGAAGCAAGGGAGTTTGTAGGTCATGCAGAGAACTTTGTCAGCGTGTTGAGATTTGTAGCTTGAGCAGATCGGTCAGTTCATTTCAGTTCAGTCGCTCAGTCGTGTCCGGCTCTTCGTGACCCCGTGGACCGTAGCGCGCCAGGCCTCCCTGTCTGTCTCCAACCCCCAGAGCCTACTCCGACTTATCTCCGTGGAGTCGGTGATGCCGTCCGACCACCTCATGCTCTGTCATCCCCTTCTCCTCCTGCCTTCGTCGGTGCCCAGTGTCAACTGTTTCTTAGATGCTGAACTCTTCCAGAAATAACTGCTTTTTGTCTTTATGAGTTTGTAGAACTGTGTGACTGGATGGCTGTATCGCTGCAGAGAACCTTACACATTGGACACGTAAACAGGCCCTGTATCTTGTCTTTCCAAATACCCATTGCTCATACCTGCTCGGTTTATACGCATTCCTCATTCTCACTTCCATCAACCTTGCCCTGCTTTTACCTTCCCAGAAATCCCAAAGGTGATGATTAGGTTCTTTGAGGGCCAGCTTCTACACAGGGTCTCATGCATAGTAGTTACTTGATGGCTAATTAATTACATGTTTAGCCTGATTCCATTTTGTAATGGTATTGGACATTGATCTTCTGTTCTTAAACAGAAACGTACTATAGAGTCTGTATGTAATACTATTGTATAAAATGAAGATTAAAATCATAGACTGTTAGAGCTGAAACAGACTAATTGTAAAACCTGTTTGCCTTTTAACATGGCTTATAGGTTTTTCTTGTATTCTTTGGTTAAACCATTCTTCACTTCCTTTGTAGTTGGCCTTTTACGTCGCCATGCATATGGCAAGCCTTTATATATTTTGTAAGAGTTGTCTCTCTGTTTTGTTTCCATTCAGACAGTAATGGTCTAGTGATTTCACATGTCAGCTCCTTTTGTATTATGGCTGTTTTCTTAGCAAGTTAACTATGTTTTTGGTGGGGAAGTGGTGATGACTGCCAGACTGAAGCTGGGAAGTAATTTGGAAAAATCACTCCTAAATACTTCCATGCCAGATACCAATTAAAGTATGCCAGAATGACAATATTCATTGCTTTGCCATCTCCAGAAAGATATTCTATTATTAATACTTATTTTGGTAATACATAAATAATGATGTGATCATCACTGTTATTAAAGGTATTTGATTAGGAAAATAAAAAGCTGAGTAATTTAATTTTCAGGCACCAGCTGTGGATGTTGTGGCTGTTGGTCTCATGTCGGGACAGGTTATCATTCACAACGTTAAGTTTGATGAAACGTTAATGAAGTTTCGTCAAGACTGGGGACCTATTACTTCGATTTCATTTCGCACAGGTAACTCTCAGCTTGTTTATGGATGAAAATTAAGAACACTTCAAATGTATTACTTTGAAGCTCATAGAAATGTTCTTGATATTTGCTTATAATTTGATCTAATAGAAATTAATGAAATACTGGAATATAAAGAGCCAAAGGAATATTGGTAGATTATTGGTATATAGTCTTCTATTTTAAATTTATATTTATGGATTAAAAGAGTGGAGAGAAAAATTATGGTGCATGTTTTTCTTAACTGTATTCTATTTTAACAACAGATGGTCACCCAGTAATGGCAGCTGGAAGCCCATGTGGCCATATTGGACTCTGGGATCTAGAAGACAAAAAGCTAATCAATCAAATGAGAAATGCACATTCTACAGCCATTGCCGGGCTGACGTTTCTCCACAGAGAGCCACTTCTTGTCACGAACGGCGCTGACAACGCTCTGAGGGTACTGTCACCACCGCTGCCTTGCTGGGCACATGCATCCCGCCCTCTGGGTTATTACAAGCCTGCTTGGATGTGTCAGCCTGAAACCTGGAGGGCGAAAGGAGTATGGGAAAAGACATTGATACAGATGAAATAAAAGGCATAGCACATTGCTAGATTTTCATGAAGGGAGAGAGTTGTGCTGTGCTTAGTCGCTCAGTCGTGTCCAACTCTGTGATCCCATGAACTGTCACTTGCCAGGCTATGTCCATGGGATTTTCCAGGCGAGATTATTGGAGTTGGAGAGAGTTATACAGCTTTTCTTTTCCCTAGCCTGCACTGCAGGGTCAGTGGTCTGCAGGCATCACCCAGTGCCAGCAGATTTGTGTAGAAGGTGGTTTGACTGCTTGCAGATCACCTGACACACTGGAAAAAGCCTTACATCTTTTATTTCTTGGCAGATATGGATATTTGATGGTCCTGCAGGTGAAGGCCGGCTTTTGAGATTCAGAATGGGACATAGTGCTCCTCTGACCAAAATAAGATATTATGGACAAAATGGACAACAAATTCTTAGTGCAAGTGAGTTTCTGCTTTGTGCTATTAGTTTAATTCAGCAAGTAATGAGAACAAAGTGTTTGATATTTCTTAGGTTTGGTTTTTACACATTTTTAGATTCAGATCTCCCTTTGAATGACTTGGAAATCTGGGTGAAATGAGGTGATTGTTTTTGAATACTTCAGGAAGCACTAGCTGATACTACTTTTGTTTGGAATGTCATTCTGTTTAGTAATCGTTGGAGTCAGAATGTACGAATTCCAGAAATGTGGCCCTGGCATACTCAGATGGTCTGCTGGAGATTATCAGCACCTCATTTTACCCTTTGCTTTTACTAAATGGGCATTCCACGGGCAGTTGGATATTATAAATGAGGTAGTTACAACCAGCTTCCTTTTAAAGTGCTGCCAGCTAAGTTCAAGCTTTTTATAGAAGCTAATTTTATAATGTCATCATTCATATGGTCCATTGTTTTAATGAAGCTTGATTAGGCATTTTCTGTGTATATCAACAGGTCAGGACGGAACACTTCAGTCATTTTCCACGGTACATGAAAAATTTAACAAGAGCTTGGGACATGGTAGGTCTTTTGCAAAATGGAAAAAAAGCTACTGGTCATAAAAAAATCATCTGAAGAGTCTGGGAGATAACCAGACGAAGATTCATTGATAGATTTACGTAGGATAAAATAAAATTCCCT
Organism: Antilocapra americana; assembly: GCA_007570785.1. Classification (NCBI taxonomy): domain Eukaryota; kingdom Metazoa; phylum Chordata; class Mammalia; order Artiodactyla; family Antilocapridae; genus Antilocapra; species Antilocapra americana. Next base: position 318,289 of record ML660765.1, on the reverse strand, counting down.
TATATGAAAGAGCAGTAATAAGATTTGTAAGTCAGTATTGCTGCAGAAGTGGTTGAGGTGCTACTGTAAGATTGAAGAGTTAGGTATTATAGGTGGTGAAAAGATAATGCTGCCATCCAGAAGACATTGACAGTTCAGCTGGAGCCCTCTGTTCAGTTCAGTTGAGTCATTCAGTTGTGTCCAACTCTGCGACCCCATGGACTGCAGCACGCCAGGCCTCCCTGTCCATCACCAACTCCTGGAGTTTACCCAGACTCATGTCCATGGAGTCGGTGATGCCATCCAACCGTCTCATCCTCTGTCATCCCCTTTTGCTGCCTTCAATCTTTCCTAGCATCAGGGTCTTTTTCCAGAGTCAGTTCTTTGCATCAGGTGGCCAAAGTATTGGAGTTTTGGCTTCAGCATCAGTCCTTCTAATGAACACTCAGGACTGATCTCCTTTAGAATGGACTGGTTGGATCTTCTTGCAGTCCAAGGGATTCTCAAGAGTCTTCACCAATACCACAGTTCTTTGATACTTTATAGTCCAACTCTCACATCCATACATGACTACTGGAAAAACCAAAGCCTTAACTAGATGGACCTTTGTTGGCAAAGTAATGTCTCTGCTTTTTAATATACTATCTACGTTAGTCATAACTTTCCTTCCAAAGAGCAAGCGTCTTTTAATTTCATGGCTGTAGTCACCAACTGCAGTGTTTTTGGAGCCCCAGAAATAAAGTCTGCCACTGTTTCCACTGTTTGCGGATCTATTTGCCATGAAGTGATGGGACAGGATGCCATGATCTTAGTTTTCTGAATGTTGAACTTTAAGCCAGCTTTTTCACTCTCTTTCACTTTGATCAAGAGGCTCTCTTTCACTTTGATCAAGAGGCTCTTTAGTTCTTCACTTTCTGCCATAAGGGTGGTGACATCTGTGGAATGCAGAATTTAAAGATGAAAGGGAGCTTACAGAAAGCATCAAAGTAAGAGTCCCATCTTTCTCCCAAAAGAGATTTTTTAATTCTCTATTCATGCCCATGGTTGTTGTCATTTGAAAGATTTTATTAAATAAAAATATTCAGGCTTGTTTAAACTTCTTTTTAAGTTAATATGACTTCCCTGGTGGCTCAGACAGTAAAGCGTCTCCCTACAATGTGGGAAACCTGGGTTCAGTCCCTCGTTCAGGAAGATCTCCTGGAGAAGGAAATGGCAACCGACTCCAGTATTCTTGCCTGGAAAATCCCATGGACGGTGGAACCTGGTAGGCTACAGTCCATGGGGTCATAAGTTAATATCCTGGCTATTCATACATGTGTATACTTCCAGATGAATTTCAGAATCAATTTTAAATCAATATCCATAATTAGAATTCTTAGAATCAAATTGGAGAGGTTGATATCTTTAAGAATTATCTCACCTAGAAATATTACATATCCCCAATCAAGTTGTCTTTAACATTCCTCAGTGAAAGTTTTTAGTTTTTCTCTTACTGGTCCTGAATATTTAAGATTACTCTGATATTTTATATATTTTAATATAATTTGCTAATTTTTTTGCTAATATTGTAAATGCAGTCTGTTCATTTATATTCTAACTGCAATTTTTAAAACCACTAAGATAGTGGTAATAACATCATCTTTATTTTGCACCTTAAATGGAAATATCTTGAATTTTACATATGAAGTTCAACGAGTTTACATATAAAGTTCGACGAATAGCTTTTCTTTTATATACATGTTTCATTAAGAAGAATTCATAGCTGTATTCCCCTCTCACCTAACCCCAGGATTAATAAATAAAAAGAGAGTTAAACGTAAAGGACTTCAGAATACCATGTCAGTGAGACTTCCACCCGTCACAGAGTTTGCAGCTGGTAAGAAGCTTCATGCTGTGTTTTGAATTCTGTCAGTTATTTCCTTCTATGTATTTCTTTATTTTCTCCATTTTAGTAAATGCTTTTACAAATATAAATAAGTATCTGGAGCGTCACTCGAATATATTTATTTCTTCCATTTTAATAAATGTTTTAGCAAACAATAGCAAGAATCCAAGATGCATCCCAAATGCATGCAAGTCTTGTGTGAAGACTGAAAATGACTTATTTGTAATTGGAACTTGTTTTCTATTAATTCTAGGCTTTATTCTCTCTATACAATAATAAACAGTATTCACTATTTTATTTTGTAACTCTTCTAATTTATTCTATTATAAGCCTGGAATAAGAAAGTCACTAATGTAAAAAGGTGAGAACTGATAATATAGAGCTTTGGCTAACTTGATTAAGATGTGAACACACTGAGGTCTTAATGAACTGTGTCATCTGACCAGTGCATCATTCCAAGAAATAATTTTAAGAAAAATGTAGATAGATTGTAAGATTTTTAAGTGAAAAGTATCACAGAAATAATTGTTTATGCACCATTTCCATTTATAACAACCTGAGTGATATATTTTTTTTTTTACTTTTAAGTACCCTCCTGTCACATGCTCAAAAATCTCTCAGTGACCCCTTAATTACCTCTTTGGGTTCAGTCTTCTCTCCATAACACGGCTTTTAAGGTTGTTGGCTATGTGGCCCAGTGGCCTCGCCCTCCCCCCACCCCTCAGGAAAGCACTGCGCTTACCTGCTGTGCTTAGTCTTGTCCGAGGTCCACGGGGCCTGTGTGTGTGTGTCTCAGTCCCTCTCCTCTCCACAGCCTCCACTCCATAAATTTCTACCTGCTTTACTTCTTTCAAGGAGCCATTTATTACTCTCCCCAGATCTCTTAGTAATCTCCTCCTGAATGTTCTTAAAAGACACTTAATCTTAACTGTAGTTTCTTCTAGTCAGAATTTCTTGTGCAATTGAAAACTCAATGTTAGCAGGAGTTCCTGTTTCCCATACTGTATCTTAGTACTGAATTGTAATGTAGAGTATCAAATGCCTATTAAATAGAATAGATGAATGAGTGATTTTAATTATGTTTTAGAGGAAGCTCGTGAAAGTGACTGGGATGGTATCATTGCTTGCCATCAGGGTAAGCTCTCGTGCTCCACCTGGAACTACCAGAGGTCTACCATAGGTGCTTACTCTCTCAGGCCAGCAGGGCTGAAGACGGACAGCACGGCTGCAACAGTAAGTGGTGTGGTGTGTGAGGGCGTCGCCTCCTGTGCAGCTGTCCTGTGGCTGCCTTGTCATACTCAGTTTTATTACTGGTAATGTTCGTTGAAAGAACAAAGAACATAGTTGGACATTTTGAAATTATTCCTTAATAGTGTTAAAGTTTTCCAGCTTGGAGAGAAGCAGGAAATTATATATATAGATATATATATATATAAAAATTTATTATAGATTTAACATTTAAAATTATTAGAATTTCAATATAGTTTCATTAGAATTTTATTAAAATCTTTAAAGTTTTAACTTATATTTTATTTATTTTTAAATAAATTTATTTTGTTTAAAACTTATTTTAAAATCTTAAAACCTATAAGATTTTAACTTATTATAGATTTAAGTTAAGCTTTGCTAGACTAGATGTAATATATTGGTAATTTAAATTTTCTGTTTAATACAGGATTACTCAGAATACCCTTTGAGGGGAATTTCAGCATTTATCAATATACTTTCTTAACTGAATTATGTTGAGTGTACATTTCATTTCTTAACTGAATTATGTTGAGTGTATATTCAATGAATGTGAATCTAAAGATTTGTTCCTTTCTGTTCTCTTTCAATGTAGGAGTAAGATTCAGCTGAATCTTTAGTGAGTTAAAGATGTAGAAGTTATTTAAATTCTTTATTTCTTATAATTCTCTAAGTGCTGTCTAAGCCTTTTTTAAATACAGTTATCTAAATACCAGAGTTAACTTATAACTTCTTACTCTATTAATATTTTCTTTTCTTTTGATGATAATGTAAGTCTTCTGTTGAGTTCAGGTTTTACGGTATACAGAAATGATGTTAAATTTGGTTTGCAGAATCGTTGCCTCTGCTTTTTCAAAATAAGTTTTACTGATATAAAATTTACTTTCCATGAAATTCACTCATTTAAAATGTATATTTTAGTGAGTTTTAATGTATTCGTAGAATTTTGCTGTTACCACCAAAATTTAATCAGTCTAATTTTAGAACATTCTCATCCCTAAAAAAGAAACCCTATACCCACTAACAATAATCCTCATTCTCTCACTTCCCCCCCATCTCCCCAACCCAGGCAACCTCAATGCCTATTCTGGGCATTTCACACAGACAGAATCATATAATATGTGGCCTCTGTAGCTGGCTTCTTTCACTTCACGTGTTTTACATGATCATCCATGTTGTAGGATGGATCAGTGCTGTATTCCTTTTATGAATAACGTTTTGTAGATAAAACCACATTTTGCTTAGCCATTGATAGTTGATAGGCATTTGTATTGTTTCTAGTTTGGGGGTATTATAAATAATGCTCCTGCACAAGCTTTTGTATGGACATATGTTTTTGTTGTCTCTGTGTTTATACCTTGCTAGATCACCTTGCATAATGTAACTCTGTTCAGAGTTGTTGAGGAACTGACAACCTATTTTCCAAAGTGGCTGCACAGTCTTACATTCCCGCCAGCGACGTATATGAGTTCTGGTTTCGGTGTGCCCTAGGCCACACTTGTGCTTGTCTGGTCCTTTTGACTATCACTGTCCTTGTTCAGTCACTTAAGTTGGGTTCAACTCTTTGTGACCCCCTGGACTGCAGCACACCAGGCTTCCCCTGTTCATCACCAACTCCAGAAGTTTACTCAAACTCATGTCCATCGCATCAGTGATGCCATCCAACCATCTCATTCTCTGTCGTCCCCTTCTCCTCCTGCCTTCCATCTATCGCAGCATCAGGGTCTTTTCCAATGAGTTGGCTCTTCACATCCAGTGGCAAAAGTTATTGGAGCTTCAGTTTTGGTATCAGTCCTTCCAATGAATATTCAGGACTGATTTCCTTAAGCATGAACTGGTTGGATCTCCTTACAGTCCAAGGGACTCTCAAGAGCCTTTTCCAACACCACAGTTCAAAAGCATCAATTCTTCAGTGCTCAACCTTTTTTATGTTTCAACTCTCACATCCGTCCGTATAGGACTACTGGAAAACCATAGTTTTGACTATACAGACCTTTGTTGGCAAAGTGATGTCTCTGCTTTTTAATATGCTCTCTTGGTTGTTCATAGCTTTTCTTCCAAGGAGCAAGCGTCTTTTAATTTCATAGCTGCAGTCACAATCTGCAGTGGTTTTGGAGTCGTCCTAGTAGGCGTAGTTTATCACTGTGGCTTCTGTTTCATGTTTTCCCGATGATTTAACAGTGTTGAGCATCTATATGCAGAGTCAGTGATGCCATCCAGCCATCTCATCCTCTGTCGCCCCCTTCTCCTCCTGCCCTCAATCTTCCCCAGCATCAGGGTCTTTTCTCTCACAGTAGCTTACTGGCCACCTCTATGTCTTTGGAGAAATGTCTGTTCATATTACTTGCCCATTGTCTAATGGAGTTATTTATTTTTTTACTCTTGAATTGTAATAGCTCCTTATATATTCTACAGGTCCCTTATCAGACACATGATTTGCAAATAGTTTTTCCTGTTCTGTGGGCTCACGGTCAGTGGGTAGAGAATCCACTTGTAGTGCAGAGGACGGAGGAGATGCAGGTTCGATCCCTGTGTCAGGAAGATCCCCTGGAGAAGGAAATTGCAGCCCACTCCAGTGTTCTTGCCTGAAAAGTCCCATGTACAAAGGAGCCTGAAGGGCTACAGTCCACAGGGTTGTAAAGAGTCAGACACGACTGAGCGATTAAGCACACACATTCTGTGGGCTCTCATTTCCTTTTCTTGTTGGTGTCATTTCAGCATAAAGGAGTTTTAATTTTGAAATACAGCCATTTTTGTGGTTTGTTGGAAAAACATTGCCTAACCCAAGGCCATGAAAATTTACTCTTGTAATTTCTTCTGAGAGTTTCATAATTTTAGCTCTTAAATTTAGATCTGTAACCCTTCTAAGGTTAACTTTTGTGTATGATATCATATCAGGGTCTAAGTTCATTCTTTTGCGTTTGGATGTCTAGTTATATCAGTGTTATTTGCCCAAAACATTATTCTTTCCCCATTGAATGGTCTTGGTACCTTTGCCAAAAATTATTTGACATGAATGTGAGGGCTTTTTTCTGATTCACAGTTGTCTTTGATTGTTCTGTTGAGTGAGACTGTGTCTTTTTTATGCCAGAATGACACTGTCTTGCGTATGGTCACTCTGTAGTAAAGTTTTTTAAAATCAGGGTGATTGAATCTTCCAAGTTTGTTCTTCAAAATTGTTTTGGCTCTTCTGGTCTATTGCATTTCTGTATGATCAGCTTGTCAGTTTTTTCAAAGAAGGCAGCTGGGATTTTGATAGAGATCTTATTGATTATACACCTCAATTTGAGGAGTATTACCATCTTAATATTACTTCTGATCCATAAACATGAGGTGGCTTTCCATTTAATTAGATTTTAAATTTCTGTTAACAATGATTTATAGTTGTCAGTATTCAAGTCTCATACTTTTTTGGTTACATTTTTCTTAGTATTTTATTCTTTTCAATGATATTGTAAATAGATTTCTTAATTTTATTTTGTATTGTTTTTTGCTAGTGTATGGAAATATAATTGATTTGATCCTATTTTGTACTTTTTTTTTTGTCAGTGTGCATACTCAGTTCTGCATAGTACAAAACTCCACCCTTCAAGTTTTATTTCTAAGCCATAGAGATTCTGTCTTAAACTTCTCCGGTTTACCTGAACAGTTGAGTAGCTATTATAATAATAGTAGTGTAAATAACAATTACAGCTAACATTTTTTGTGTGCTTACTTTGTTCCAGGTTCTCTGCCTGACACATGCTATTTTATATTATTCTCACAACAGTCCTGTGATAGGGAATATTGTTAGCCTCTTGTTATAGACAGTACAACTGAGGCTGAGGCTTAATATAATGAGTAATATGCCTAGGATTAGTAAAACTAGTACTGAATGGAAAACTGGGATTTGAACCTCAGACCACTCCTTCTGGAACCTGTAGTTTCAACTCTTAGCCTCTAGTGACCGCGCACAGAACTTCGTGTGTGTGCACACGCGCCATCCACGCACAGACACAAGCACGTGATACTTAGCTGGTACTGTGTCGTCTGCGGGCAGGGTTAGCTGTCTGGAGCAGAGGCAGGGGCCCCTGTGCAGTTATCCGGTGTCCATCAGAGAGCCAGCGTGCAGCCCCATTTGTCACTCACAGGGAACCCTCTCTCCTTATTCATTTTTCCTTTGTTGTGCTGTCTTAAAAAAATAGGTTAGAAGCCATCCTATTAAAATAAACTCAGGTTCCAAAAAGTGTAGCAGTCCCCCCATCCATGGTTTCAGTTATCTGCATTCAACTTCAATCCAAAAATACTGAATAGAAAATTCCAGAATTGCACAGTTTATAGATTTTAAATTGTGTGCCATCTGCGTAGCACTGTCCCCCTCTGTCTGGTGTCATCTTTTTATCTAACGTGTCCATGCTGTATACACTGCTTGCCCATTAGTATAAGAAAAATCGTGTGTATATAGGACTTGGTGCTGTCCACCATTAAAGGCATCCGCTGAGGGTCTTGTAACGTGTCCTCTGTGGGTACGGGGGACTGCTGTATAGTAGTGCCTTTAGGACCGTCATTACTTACAGGGTGTGACTGAATGGTGAAGAATGTGCCTGCCTAATGCAAGGGGCGTGAATTCGATCCCTGAATCAAGAAGGTCCCCTGGAGAAGGAGATGGCAACCCATCCCAGTTCTTGCCTGGAGCATCCCATGGACTGAGAAGCCTGGTGGACTACTGCCCGTGGGGTTGCGAAGAGTCAGACACAACTTGGCGACTAAACAACTACAGCAGTATAGCCTAGTATCTTCAGTGGTTCCTAAGAGCATAACTGTACAATGTAGCATAAATTTTTGAGTTATTCAAAATAGGTAAAGTTACATTAGTGTTCTATTTAAGAAGACAGAATACTTTTTTAAGATTAGTCCATGATTTCCTATCTAAAAACGTTTTTTAAGAAATAAGCTGTAATTATCCAGAAAAATATATGTATAAGTTGAGCGCAGTTAAATGTGGATGCTATGTAAATATGTCTCGACTCAGTGGTGTATCAGTCTTAGTGTTTTGAGCAGATACCTTGTAGTAAGTATTTTCTGTTAGGTCTTAGAAGCCGTCTCTTTCTTCAGGCATAAGCCTGAGTGTTAAAATAGGAGTTTATTTTAAGGAAACTTTATAAACTAAATGTTTTCCATGCATTACCTTGTATGAACTGTGTACTTAGTCGTGTCTGACTCTTTGTGACCCCATGGACTAAAGCCCACCAGGCTCCCCATCCATGGAATGTTCCAGACAAGAATACTGAAGTGAATTGCCATTTCCTTCTCCAGTTACTGTATATTTCCTTCCTAAAAAAAAAAAAAGCTGTAATTAAAATACTTGGGACTTTTCCCTTGAACTGAAAGTAATATGGTTTCAGTTTTGTATCTGCTTAGGAAGCAATTACAGAAGTAAAGTAAGGTAATGAGAAGTTAGGCAATGAAATGCTTTGACTTTAGCACTGTTGTGAATAAATTAAAAATAAAATACCAGTTGATATACCATTCTCCTGACTTCATAAATTTCAATCAAGTTAATTTTGGTTATGTTTTGCCATCTTGGATGTTTGGAGTTCTCCATTCTTAGAGAATGGAGGCAGAATCAATCAGATGTTTTTAATATACCCCAAAATAATTATGTTTAAGAAAATTAAAAAATGAGACAATTGATAAATACTTTGGAAACCATAAAGTACAGTAAAAATATTAGTTACTTTCTTTGTCTTTTGTGTTGATTTTTTTTTTTTTCCTTAAGGCAGTAGATATAACTTCTTGTGGAAACTTTGCTGTAATTGGTCTCTCATCGGGTGCTGTAGATGTGTATAACATGCAGTCAGGTATACACCGAGGAAGTTTTGGCAAGGATCAAGGTATTGGCCTTTTTCTTCTTTTTCTCCATCTTAAAAAAAGTATTATAAATAGATAAAAGGCTAATAACTGTCATTGGCATTTATTAAATTCTTGAGTTCCAGGCATTTTGCTAAAGTTGCATATGGGTTATCATCAACCCTATGTGGCAGAACACCATTGAAATACTCAAAAGAGGATGAAGTCATAGTTATATTAAGGGAAAGTGGATATTATAGAAATTAAAGTTTTGGGTTCCTTCTCTTTGCATTAAACTATTTTTTGAAACCTTCCATGGCATCAACCTGATGGTGGATTTTGTTATTACTCGTGCAGTAGAATAATTTTCCCTCTGCTCCCTAAAATCCACGTTAAAGATTTTAGGGAAGTTGAATAGTGGGAACTTAGATATTTAAATACAGTAATCACTCTTTGTGTAGTGTTCGGAGAGGCCATTGCCATTTCTTATTTCATTTTTCTTTTAACATATGCTTTAAAGCCCATAAAGGATCTGTTAGAGGTGTTGCCGTGGATGGATTAAACCAGTTGACAATTACAGCTGGTAGTGAAGGAATACTCAAGTTCTGGAACTTCAAAAACAAAGTTTTAATTCATTCTATGAGCCTCAGTTCATCTCCAAATTCGATGCTGCTACATAGAGACAGGTAACGTTTTTCTTTTAATGATGATGGACTTTCTTCTTGATGTTTTTAGAAAAAGTTCTTAAGTAAAGTACAGCAGTCCCTTGAACATCACAAGTTTGGACTGTGCGGGTCCACTTACACACAACTTGTTTCACTAAATACTTAAGGATAGCACTGCATAATCCACTGTTGGTTGAGTCCACAGACACAGGCCTGGGGACGTGGAGGGCCAGCTGTAAAATTACATGCAGACTTTTGACTGTGGAGGGTTAGTGCCCTGACCCTCTTGTAAAGTGGTCAGCTGTGTGTAATTTAACAAAAACCAAACTTTTCATATGAAAGAACATTTTGCTTCACTTCCCCCAAAGGTATACTTGATTAACAAAACTTAAATAACTGTGAGATTTCAGTTTCAAGAGGTTGTTCTTGTTCGTTTATTAAAACTAATGCATTTGTCTTGCTAGTGGCATTCTGGGACTTGCCTTGGATGACTTCTCCATTAGTGTTTTGGACATAGAAACTAGGAAGATTGTCAGAGAGTTTTCTGGACACCAAGGCCAAATAAATGACATGGTAAAATAGACTTCATATGTTTAAATAAAACTCAATTCATTTCTATTTCTGTTTAGGTTAAAAATGTCGTAATAATTGAAACTGCTATCTTTTAATAGCATTAAACTCATCATATGATATGTTCAAAGTAAATAATTTGGAGACTAATTTTCAAAGCAGGTTTTTTTAAAGGAAGATTTAGAATGAAAAGTTCTAATATTTCTCAGGAGGATAATGCCATTAAAGTATACATCCAAGAGTTCATTTTTTTCTCTTTAACTCTAAACAAGGCCAGAATGATCCGTTGAAACATATCATTTTTGACTTAGTATTAAACTAAGCTGAGAGAACTCATTTCTGTTTTCTGCATGCATAATGAATTAGTAGGAGACCTGGTGTATCTGATACTTGGTTTATTCTAGTTCAATGTTATTTCTCATGTTTATCTTAATTTCAAAGGAATTAGTGAACATGTGTTTTATCTTACTGTTATGTTCTTATGATGGAAAATATGGTAAGAAGTACTCAGTTTAAACAGTGTATGTTGAAGACTTTACATCAGTTGCAGACACCTCGGTTTATTTGAAACAGAGATAAAGTAAACTCTAGCTAGCTGGTGGTGCCCCCACAGCTGCACTCACTCCCCATTCCTCACACCAGAAATCTGAATCTGCGATGTGCACCCATCTCCTTAAAATAGGGGTGAAATGGCCAGGAAATTATGTTGTTCTGCAGATAAGAAACTGGCATAACGACGCATCAGCCGAATTTGTTGTGACAGCATCCATAGCAATGAGGGTGGGAGTGAAGTAATTTTGATGAAGTTTCATTTTTGAAAACATCTGTCAGGGCCAACTTGTTTTTCCTTTTTCTTCCCTTTTGAGTTGTGTGTGTGGAGTTTCTCCTAGTCAAGAATAAATTACTCCTGTTCAATTAAATCTGTGAGCGTTTATAACATGACTTAAGCTATCAGAGTCATTTTCCCATTCTTTATGATCTACACTACCCTTCTGTAAATTGAGTTCTCTATACTTTAAGGTTTAACCTTCCATAGTTTCATTGCAGGCCGATGACCAAGTTGGAGTTCTCTTATTCCAATTATCGTTTGCTAATATGAATGGTCATAATCCCTGTGGTGTGTTTAGTCTCCTGGATGAACAATCTACTACCAATATAAACTTAAAAAAGTTTTTCCTTTTGGGTCTTTCTTCACATTTGACCTGTTTTAGACCTCATGTTATTTTTCCACTTTTATCTATAGAGAAGCTACAACTTGTTTATGGTGGCATAAGTAGTTTATTGTTTTAATTTATTTTGAAAATATTATTGTGGTTTTAAATTATATTTAAAACATCATTAAGGAAGAAAAGATTTTTAACTGAATCTACACGTAAAGAAGGACTTTTCCAGTAACTTCTCTACTTCAAATTCTTAAGAGAATTTGCATTCTTCAAAATTGTTTTAGAATAGACTCTTCTTAGAATGTAGCTTTGTTCAAAGCTTCATAGATAATTTATAATTGAAATTAGGCTAATAAAATATTTCTAATTAAATGTTGTCAGCACAGGTTTATGTTAAAAACAGTAGTCAAACATTTGTTAATTATCTATAAATAGATTATGGCATAAAATTAAAAATTATGTACTACATTTTAAAAATGAATACATTTTTAAAACTTTTATAATTCATGTAAAAGCCTAATCCTTAGCAGTATCACTAAGGCTATATAAGAAATGGTATTTTCTTTTGTATAAGATAAGGTGGTCTACATTTTATACATCAAGCATTTTTTAATGAAGTGTGCAGTATCTTTTCATTTCTTACATTCTTGGACTGTTAAACATATAGATACAAATACATATAGATACATACATACATGTATACACACCTATATTATTTATGTTTTTCTTTTAATTTAAAGACTTTCAGTCCTGATGGTCGTTGGTTAATAAGTGCTTCAATGGATTGCTCTATCAGAACTTGGGACCTTCCATCTGGGTGGTGAGTTTTTAAATCCCTAACCTTATCAGAAGTTTTCTCAGTCATTGTCTTTACACGTGACTTTTACCTGTTGTTAATAGATTATGTACTTTTTGACTGTGACTGTATTTGGGGATTTTTCTAACCTGACTTATATTTTATCCTTGAAGTATGTTTGATCTCAAACATAGAGATTAGTGCTGAAAGAGATAATAGTGAGGAAATTCCAATCTCTTAGGTTCTCTATTCCTGCAGATTTGAGAAGAAGAAGTGAGTTGCATAAACTCACTTAAAAAAGCTCATCTGGCCTTTTTGCTGCTCCAGAGTAGAGATCATGCTTTGGGACTGAAAATTTTTATTTTAAGCATTTTTTTGCATTTTGTTGTTGATATTGAATTAAGAGGTCAGAACCCTTGACTTTGTGTATATCATATATTTTCTGTCTCTAACATAATTCTTGAAAGAAGACATTTAGGTACCTTAACATAATGGAAATGTGTGTCTTAAGATTTGTATAAAACCCAGCAGTGTTAAGAAACCTGTCATAGGTTGAAACTTGCTACTAAATCAGCCCTTGAAGAGAAAACATTGATTCTGTTAAATAATTTGAACAGTAGAAACCTACAGAGAGGAATTTGTTGCTAAAAATTATGTAGGAGTAGACACAATTTGCAGTCACTCAACAAAGAACTGCTTAGGTTGAGTGGGAAAGGAGTGATGGGAATGGAACATACCTGTGAGGAAAGACGGGGCTGAGAAGGACGATAAGGTAAAGTCTGTCCATCGCTGCTCCTCTGGTTTCTTGGGAATTAGATAAGCTCGTACCTGAAAGCAGTTTGACCTTTAGAAAGGAAAAAGCCTGATGTCCTTACTTGCCTTCAAGTTTGATTTCAAGAATGAGACACAGCTGTCTGTACAGCTTATGTACAGGATTTGGAATATGCACAGCAAAGTGCCACTGGTGGTCCGACTCTAATAACTAGGCAGTGTTGTCCACAGGTGTCTCTTTTTTACTTAAAGTTGAGTCAGGCAAAATAAATAATTAGTGACTATCCTCCAGCTTCAAAAAGTTTAAGTAACAACTTTAATTAAAGTTTGTTAATTAAAACCAAAAAAACTTTTTTTTTAAGGTAACATTGGAAATTTTGATTATTCTTTTGCTTCTTGAACTTCTGTTTTCTAAAAGTAAGCATTATCATTTGAATTGCTTTATAGTAGGAAAGTTGTGTGGGAAATAGAGTTGACATTTTGCCCTTTTCATTTTCCTTTTTAGTAGTTGCAGTTCACATCAGATGAGAGAGGGAGGTTAATGTTCCATAGTACTAAATAGTCAGAATGTTTTTTAAAAGTGGTAAGATTTTTTGGGGAATGGGAGAATTAGGATCCAAAAGTAGCATTCAGAGCCACTCAGCATAAAGCTTTTTGCTGAATTTCTTATTTTAGTAAAAAAGATGAACACGTTTAAATCTGACGTTTCAACTCTGGTATCTTATTTTTCAGTGAACACAGGCAGTTTTAAGTGAATACAGAGAAACTAAGTTGGGAGAACACAAGAGCAAGAAATGAGTCACATAGGGATTGTTAAAAGAAAATATAATAATATCTACACTGATTGGACCAAAGTATGTTTTTAATAAAGACACAAATAACTAACTCTTTCGTTAAGATTGGAAGTGGAGCAAATGAGAAGGTTGAAAAGCAGTCTCCCACAACTGCTGCTGCCAATTTGCAGCTGACCGTTTCCATGGACTTCTGGGCACGTCGAGTGCTTTTAATTTTCATCTTATCTCATATTCTGTTAGGGAGGCGCTGGTTTTAGTCCGATTTCACAAATGAGGAAGTCGAAGCTCAGAAGTTAAGTGGTTTGCCCAAGGCAGCCTGGTCTGTCAGCGACATTTTGCTGTAGTCAGCATAAGAGAAGGGTGTCCTAGCGATTGCGGCACCAGCCTTGCTTGGGCTGTGTCGTGTGTTCTGAGGAGGGCTTGGTTTTCTTGATGGAGAAGGCGTAGTAAGAATCCTACAGCCGTAGGTAATCATTGGCTTTTTTCTTTATTTCACTTTCTTTCTTAACCAAAATTAGTATGACAAGCTTTGGGGATTCCTAGTTTTTTCTTCAGTAAGCAGTTTTATCATTTACATAACATGTTAAATATGTAAAGAATGAATGCAGCCATTCCAAAGGCTAGAATGTGAAGCTGTGTAAGTAGACCTTTGGTGTGGTGACATGCAGATGCAGCCATCTGGAATTAACTGTGTCTGTCTGAAACAAATCACATAGGTACTGAACTGTTTCCTGTAAAGTGGGTTTTTTTTGTTTTAAGTGCTGCAAATTTTCTTCTGTTTGTAGGGTTCTCAGAGAATCGGGGTTGAAATTTTTGTCCCTGAGTTTATCTGCCATCTGCTACCACCTTTTATTTTTGGTTACTTTTAATCTCTTAAGAGTTTAGATTGAACACTTTACAGGGTGAGAAAAATATAAAATTAAATAGTTTTAATAGAATTTTGCATTTTGTTCTGTTTCATCCACCCAACCCTTGCTTTCTGAGGGGCATTACGTTAGAATAATTGGAAGGGAATTTTGTTTTGCATTTCCCACTGAGGCAAAACTACCCATTTGTTCTATTCATTGAGGTTTCCTTTGTAAAGTGATTCCATCACTTTGGGGATTGAACATCTAGACATTGTCTACGTTGGTTTAGAATATAATCAGAAGTGAGTTAATGTTAGTTAATGTTACCTGTATGCAGGGGACCCGGTGCTTAAAAATCTGACCCCTTACAATGAGGATTTTTTTTTAACATTCTCTCAAAAAGCTTATAATTTACCTGGAACTTTTCATTTTGTAGGATTAACAGATGACTGTAGGTCTGGAATTAAGCCTGTACATTTAGGCTTTATGAGCTAATGTGGCCATGTAAAATATGCTGTGTATGTGGAAACCACCTTCCTCAATTTGATGCTTTTACATAATGGAAGGCCAGTCTACCCACACGCAACAGCTGTGGAAACCACGCTGCACAGTGGATTTGCCAAAATAACTATAGATCAAGTAAAATAAATTTGCTCAAGCAGTAGATTCCTCTTTAACAGATAGATTCGTGTCAAGGAGTTTCATCCGTCACACACACTTTAGTGAGCAAGTATTAAGACAGATGGTAAGATCTAAAATTCCTGAGTTTAGGCTTAGTTATTAGTGTACATTGAGATAGTGGTTCTTCTCTGGGTTGTTTGCATTAAACAAATTAAATAATTTGACAGGCTCTGGTATATAATAAGTGTTTAGCAAATGTCCTTTTCCCTAATTTGTTTGATTCCCCAAGCAGCTGTTCTTGTGAGTTTCCAAGGAATGGTTGAACAGAAATCAGATTATTAATCACATTTTTCCCATAAGTGAGAATTTAAACATCAGTCATTGAGCTGAGCACACTTTGGTCTGTTTGTAGTGCTGCTAGTTTTAGTCTCGTCCTACTGTTTTGTATTCATTAGTTAAGGTTCATAATTGTTAATCACTCTGTGAAAAATTGAGATTTTATTATGGGCAAGTCCTTTAATCATTGCCTCCATTTTACATTTGAGCTGCTCAGAGTGTTTTCGGTGAGTCACTGTGAGTCATCTTCTGGGTGTGTGTGCTCTGTCAAACTGTCATACCTTTAGTTTCAGTAGTGATGTGACTGGAGCTTTTAGTGATTAAGTGTACAGACTGTTTGGTGACAGGTATGTCTCTGTTACTTTCTACCTTGAGCAAGTTTTTAAATCTTACTGGGTCTCATTTTTCTAACGGGTATAGTAAGGATGGCTCTGCCTCATGGGGTTGTGAGGAGTTAATTGGTAGTCACAAGTGCTCAGAATACTTTCTAGCATGGAACACTGAAAAAAGTGTTAACTCCTGTTATTTTCTTTTTTGCAATAATGTAATTACTGAAGATTCTGAATTTCAGTCCTTTTGTCATGCCTTCTCATGGATAATGTAATGGTTTCAGTGCGTAAAGTAGTTTTTAAAACAGCTCTTACTGAAACCAGTACACTCCTCTTAAAGCACACAGAGTATTCGCACTCTGAGCCAGCCTAAGAAGCCTCGTCCGCGAGGTGCCCGAGTGCTAGGCCTTTCTGTTTGCTCCTGAAGTTCGCCTTGTTTCGCTTCCCGCTGCCACCGTCCTAGCTCACATCTTCCTGCTTGTCAGATGACTGCTGCCGTGAACTCATTGCTCTTGCTGTTCACAGGTACAGTCCACATTCTGCTGCCAGATTTTCTTATGAAAGTGCAGATTATCCTGCTCTCTGCTCAAAAGCCTGTAGTGGCTTATCATTGATTAGAAGATAAAACAGAGTCAGATGTTTGGTGTTCAAGACCAAACTGCGTTCCTCTCTGGACACTGTTCCCCCTTGCCTTGCCTTCCACATTTCCTTCTCCCAGAAGGGGCATTCTTGGCCATCGACATCCGTTGAAGTCCTGCCCATCTGTCAGGTTCCTGTCCCTCTCACCTGCTCTCTGAGGAGCCCACTGTGCCTCTTCTTCTTGGGTGTTATAACCCCCTTTTCCTCCCCAGCTTGTCACAGCCCCTGCTCCCAGCTTTCTGAAGTGTCCATGTGGACTAGCGCCCGTAAACTGCTTGATGGTTATGCTGTGTAGACTGAATTTCCTGTTTGCCGTATAGCACACAGTTACCTATTTGAAAAACAGAATTGCTCAAACTTTTTTTCTCCACTACTGCTCTCCTATGGCCATTTTATTACTTTCTTCTACTGCCTACCCCTTTTATTATTTTCACTGGCATAACAAATGCAGGAGAGTGCTGACAATTTATTATTTTAAATGTGTGACGTCTTTAGAATTGTTGCCTCCTGTATTCTCCCTGTTATTGAGACCCTTTGTCCAATTAATCGATCTCTTTAGTATTCTGGGTCTTTCTCATTGAGGTTATTTTCCCATTGTAGCTTTTTGACAAAGCTCTTGGTTAGTGATAAGACTTTTTGGTGTTGGTGATTTAAAAGTAAAAAGCAAAAATTTTCTGCATCTCCAATCCTTTGTTCTTTTGGCAAAATTATATTTTGTGAATTGTGTCCTTTTTAGTAGAATTGAAGTACTTTAACGTCTTAATTCTTTTTATAGTCTTATAGACAGCTTTTTGTTGGACTCGGCTCCTCTTAATGTTACCATGTCCCCTACTGGAGACTTTCTGGCTACTTCTCATGTCGACCACCTTGGAATTTATCTATGGTAAGTTCTTTCATACAGTTCTTTCTGGGGTAAGAAGAAAAAGGAAGATGATACTGTCAGATAATCATAGTTGCTAATATTGCCCTTCAGTTTTTGGGGTTTTTTAACATAAAATGGAAGTGTCACATAGTTCACCTTAAGTCTACAGTTGAGTCAACTTCTGCTTGATAATTTAGGTTGCTTTGCTCAAGTGTATATTCTAAGCTACATGTTTGATTTTTATCTGTTACCCACAGATTTTTATCTGTGACTTTGATTTGCAGAAAGGATAGTAATAGGGCTTCCCTGTAGCTCAGTTGGCAAAGAATCCGCCCGCAATGCAGGAGACCCTGGTTTGATTCCTGGGTCAAGAAGTTCCCCTGGAGAAGAAATGGGCTACCCACTCCAGTATTCTTGGGTTTCCCTGGTGGTTCAGCTGGTAAAGAATCGACCTGCAATGCAGGAGACCTGGGTTCGATCCCCTGGGTTGGGAAGATCCCCTGGAGAAGGGAAAGGCTACCTACTCCAGTATTCTGGCCTGGAGAATTCCATGGACTGTATAGTCCATGGGGTCACAAAGAGTTGGACATGTTTGATTTTTATTTGTTACCCTGTGTGACTTCTGTTTGCAGAAAGGATAAGTGAGTTTAAAATTTAACTCTTATTATTGAGAAGGACATAAAAATGAATTCATTTTTACTTACAAGATTTTCTGATTGACTTTTTAGTATGGGAACATAAATTTAATATATAATAGAAATAGACTCTGGTTACCTTAATAAGCAGAATGAAGTATGTCCTGGAATCTTTGAGGCTTGAACAGTCAAGATAAGAGAAGAATGGTATTGTGGTACCTCCACAAGAGAGTATATAGTACAGCTGTTAATATAACTCAGAACCTGGTATTTCCAGTTTTTATTTTCAATTCCAGATTCATTATGTACAGGAAACAATCTGGTTAGCCCACTTTGGGACAGATATCCACATCTTGATTAGTCAGATATGGATCAGGTTAGTCAGTCAGATCCAAAGTCGTGACGCAGGGTCAAGTTGCACTTAAAGAACCCTTCTAGAGACAAGGGAATCCATGACTGTTCAGCAGCCCCAAAGATCTGATCAACATAATCACTGTCTGACTTAATTCTCTGAGTCCATCTTTCTTTCAGTTGTAATTTCCTTAGATGAAGGTTGTCATTTGTCAAAGCAGTATAAATAAATGGATGTTATGTTATCTTATAAAAATATTATCCACTACTGATCTCTCAAGTACTTTTTTGTGCTACATTAAAAATAAAGTCTCTGTTCATAATACTTATGGACAGCTTTCTTGTGATGACATCTGTGACATGAGTCAAAGCATTTTGAAATTAATGCTATCTATTTTTGAGGTTTTTTTTTTTTAAACAAATGATTAGAATCTGTAACCAAATTCAAGATCATGGAGATTGTTACCAATAATTGAAGTTTCTCTGATAATATTTTTTACAAATTTTACAATATTGCTTATGTTTTTATGTCTCAGGTCCAATATTTCCCTGTATTCAGTTGTTTCATTACGGCCACTTCCCACAGATTATGTTCCTTCAGTAGTGATGCTTCCTGGTACTTGTCAAACCCAAGGTAATCAAAAAATAGTAAAGTAATTTTTGAAGTGTAATATAATAAGCCTAACATGTAGGATATTGCCACTGAAGGCAAAGTTTAATGCATTTGATCACAATATTTTTTTATCTTAATGAAGTATTTTGAATGACTTTATGAATCTTTGTATAAGCAAAGACATAATTGATGGAGTATTCATGTGAAACAGTGGAGAAACGTTTTGAGTCTGACAATGGAAATTGTACTTTATATGAGAAAATAAGAAAATGAATATAAGGTTATATTGAGTGAACATGTTATGAAATACTAATGGATTTGAAGTTAAGTTGCTTTTATATGATAAAAATTTCATTCAGCATTTTATTTTACCTGAACATTTTTTGTTTTAAGATGTAGAATTATCAGAAGAAACCGTAGAACCAAGTGATGAAATGATAGCATATGACTCCCCAGAACAGTTGAATGAGCAGTTGGTGACTCTGTCGCTCCTTCCTGAATCCCGGTGGAAAAACCTTCTTAACCTTGATGTTATTAAGGTAATACTATAGTACACTTAATATTATTGGCCCCTGAAGACATATTCCAAAAGTATTTTCTTTAATAGAGATAGCTTCCCTTTCTTGGAGGTCTTTAGGTCGCGTAGTTAATGCCTAAGATAATAAAGCAAATACTATTTAGTTGAATGCTGTTTAGTCTAGTATTATTACAAGACTTTCTCTGTTTATATATATCTACTTTGAGAGCACTCAAGGACTTTCAAATATAGCAGTAGTATAGCCTGAAGCTACAGAGCTATTAGAAATTGGGTGTTTTAAGCCTAGCCTGAAATGAGCGGGGGGGATGTTGTCATAATGTGTGATATTTCTGTTTCTAGACATTTGGAGACTAGAATACTCTCACTGGTCTTTTTAAAATTAAACTTCAGTCACTCTTTATCATACCACACCCTGCTCTGTCAGCTACAGGAAGGTTTGCTTTTGGGTTCAAGCACATAAGTTAATATGAACTAGGTAGTAGTCCTGAGATAATAGCAGTGGAAAATAACTCAGCCCTTTGTCCTTGAGGAGTTTACAGTTTTACGTGAGAAATGGACAGTTATGGTATGAATTAATGTGTTTCAAAGCATGTTTCATGACCCCTATTTGTGAGTATTAAAAGCAACTGAAAGGTACAGACTAGAAAATTTCAGAGATTCTCTTCTGAGAATTTGGGTGAGTTTTATGAAACTCATCTTGGTTAGATATATACATACAGTCAGGCATCCCTGGTAGGCATGCTGGTGAAGAAGCTGCCTGCAATCCGGTTCAGTTCCTGAGTTGGGGAGATCCCCTGGGCGAGAGATAGACTGCCCACTTGAGTAATCATGGTCTTCCCTGATGGTTCAGATCGTAAAGAGTCCGCCTGCAGTGCGGGAGACCTGGGTTCAGTCCCTAGGTTGGGAAGATCCCCTGGAGGAGGGCATGGCAACCCACTTGAGTATTCTTGCCTGGAGAATCTCATGGACAGAGGAACCTGGCGGGCTGTGGTCCATAGGGTCGCAGAGTTGGACACGACTGAGCTAAGCACAGTGCTGAGCATACATACAGCACTAGAGGTTATGTGTGTACTAAGTCACGTTATGGGCTGGCATAAGAAAAGTGTAAGGAACACTGACGTAGATAACTATGACACGCTGTCCTAACTGTTTTTGTAACTAGTAAATTAGCACCAGAAAAGACATACATGTCTAGGGTAAGAAAAGAGAGAAGTTTTCACATGTTCGTTTAACTCAAAATTTGGGGAAAGTGCTCCTTTTTAGTTGCTCGCCTGTTGAAAGATTGGGCTTCAGCATAAAGGTGTGTTGTTTAGGTACATAGTTACATTGTCTAGTCTATCAACTGTAAAGGAAGTAGTTTATGAGATGGCTTTAAAAGCAATACATTAAAAAGTACAAGTAGGTGAGTGTGAGGGGAGCAGTTAGAATAATGCACAGTTAATTGAGCTAAATTTGGCGGGCACTCTTCTTGCTAAGATACAGTTTGTTCTGCATAAAAATATAGAGAAATGTGAATGAATGCTCTTTATAACACCTCCAATATTTTAATTTCCTCCTGAATGAAAGAAATTACAGTTTTTATTTTTGTCTTGTGGTTAGCTTTTATACTTAAGATTTCCTTTATGAAATTAGGAAATTTCCAGAGCCCTGTGGAACTTCTCCAAAGCCTTTTGTTTTTATTTACAACTCAGTGACTGCCTTCTAACTCAAGAACCTGAGTTAGGTAGGGTAACTGACTCTTACTGTAGTTCCCCATCACAAAGAAGGCTGTGCTTATGTTGCTATGGGCTGTGCTTTGTTTGACTTTGTTTTATGCGTGGCTCCAAGAGGCCACAAATACCCCTCTCTTTCTTTCAAAAAGCACATCTCCCCACAGGGGAGGAGTGGAAGAGGAGTAGGGTAAGGTAAAATTGTGAGACTTCTTAAGAGTCCATCGGATTCTCTTGAGATAGTGATAAGTAACAATGTTACCAAAACTGAATTCTGTCAGTGGAAATTCCAGTGGAATTTTTTAAATTAAATTTTGCTGACACTTGAAATAGTTTATGAAGGAACGATAGTATTCTCTTGCTTTTTAATAACACAAAGTACTAAAGAAAAATAAAAATTTCAATAAAATAGAAGAATTAGGGCCATGCCTAACACCTACACACAAAATTTTCTAAATTACTTTTAATGGCAGAGACTACCTCTGGCTCCAGATTTTTTTGAAAACTGTTGAGCACTGATGTAAATTTTGCTTTCTAGCCCATCTTGTCTTTCAGTGTAAAAGAAGTTCAAAATTGCTTGTTACTTCTTTACCTAAATATTCATGTTTCAGGAAAATGAGTTGTTTTTGCCTTAGAGCTTCTCCTGAACCCTGTCATTTTCCTTTTTCCTTATCAGCAAGAGTACTAGAGGTTTGCATAGGGAAGCCCAGTTTAAGGATATCTGTAGTGTATTAGTCGTTTGGGATTTCATTTTAGTATCCTAATCTGAATTTCATTCTTTTTATTTTTTTCACTTTTGGGGCTTTTTAAAAATTAAGTGGGAATTAAATGTTAGAAACTATTGGCAAGATAATTACTAGTCTTTTTTTCATTTTCTCATTTTTCATACTTAGAAAAAGAATAAACCAAAGGAACCACCCAAAGTACCCAAATCAGCACCATTTTTTATTCCAACTGTTCCTGGTCTTGTACCCAGATATGCTGTACCTGAACAAAGTAATGATCCTCAACAGGTGAGACCCAAATTAGAGGGAGCATTCTAGGTGCGTGGGGTGTGTACTGTATGTTGTACATTTGTAGTTTTGACCAAGACCCAGTTTTACAGATACAGAGTAAATTAATGATAGCTTTTAATAAACTATAAATTTTTTGTTATATTTGTGATTTTTGATAATGTGTATTTGTTTTTGTTTAAGTCTAAAGTGGTAAATCTTGGAATTTTGGCTCAAAAATCGGATTTCTGCTTGAAACTTGAGGAAGGACTAGTAAATAATAAATGTAAGTTAAATTATAAAATATTTTACCAAGTATTTCAGGTTATTATGTTACTTTATATGAAGAGAATTGAGTGAAATATTGGCAGATTTCTCAGTAGTTGAAAGTAAAAGCCAAAAGGATTGAAATCTTGGTTTTAATCTGAAGTGATTTTTGCTTTGTTTATAGTAAATGAGTGACACTGCACTCAGATGTTAAGATGGTAATATTTTGAGAACCTTTCATTCTTTCTGTATGGAAAATTGGAATTCTTTCTCTTTTTGCTCTTCTTTTTATTTACAAATGCAATTTGCAGTGTAGTTTGCAATAGGCTTTTGTCTTAGGTAATTTCAGATATTACCAAATTATCACACAAAAAGGCTTTTTTAAAAAATTGAGTGTTTTAATTTAAATTTTGAAGGCTACAGTGTGTAGCTAATAATGATAATGAGAGCTGTAAGCAATTAACAGAATTACAGTCACTCTCCCGTTTGACTTACCCTCTCGTCTTCTGACCCAGTCGCTTTGGTTTTCATGCCAGTATCACTCGAGTGCACACTGGCAAAAGTCAAAGAATGGTGCTTCTACTGACAGCTAAAGAGTAGCAGGATCAGAAAAGGAGTAACTTGTTATATTTATGGGGAACAAAGAAGAGAAACACTGTTATTTAATACCTGCTGAAAAACAAAATAAAATGTATTAGACTCTTGTCAATCGTATTGTTCTTTTGCAAAAAGCTAAAAGCATAGGCATGCCATTGTAATATCAACGTCTTATATAAGTGTATAGCATATGTTTTCATGATATGTGTATGAAACAAGAGTGCTTACTTCTAGGGAAAAGTAGATTTGTGAATAAGGTGGAGTCTTTCCGCACATATATTTCTGTAGTATTAATGTTTGTTAATGATCAAGTGATACTTTCATAATTTTTATAAACAATACAAAAATAAATTCTCTCACTTCATCTTATTCTCAGTAGCAAATACTATTAATAACTTGGTGTATACTTCTATAGCCTTCTTATATTGGATTTGTCTGATTTATAAGCATGTTAAAATGTCTGGTGCTAAGTGTTTAGATTTTAACAGCCTTAATAGAAAGAAACTGCTAAAAATGCAAATTTAAATATATGTTGGGTTTGAAATGAAAACTAGTTTCTCAAATGAAATGACTGTCGATAATAACTGGATTCTTATTAAAACAATGTAGATGAAGCTGCTGTGTCCCTTCTGAAAGAATTAGGCCCGTCAGGAATTGAAACAGAGCTTCGAAGTTTGTCTCCTGATTGTGGTGGTTCAGTGGACGTTATGAAGAGCTTCTTGAAGATGATTGGGATGATGCTGGACAGAAAGCGTGACTTTGAGTTGGCCCAGGCCTACCTCGCCCTGTTTCTGAAGGTGAGTCTAAGATGTGAGACAGCACTTCACAGCTTGCCCTCCTCTAGAGTAGCGCTGTCTGATAGAAACGTCTGTAGAGATGGAAACATTCTGTATCCACACTTCACTGTATGTGGCTGCTGAGCGCTTGAATCCTGGCTGATGTGACTGAGAAACTGAGTTTTTCATTTTTTAGAAATTTAATTACTTTCAACAGCTTTCTGTGCTTAGTGAGTACCCTACTGGATAGCTGGATGGGACAGCAGCTTGTAAATGTTCTTTGTGTACTTGTTTTTTAGCTCAGCACAATTTTGATTCAACCCCCTGACTTCTGTGTCATCCATTTGATCAGTATATTAACCTATTAACTTTTTTTTTAGTTACATTTTGGCAGATTTTTTTTAGTGGTCATGAAAAAAGTGAGGTTTACTTCTGTCCTGTTGAAGGAGTTTTAAATGATTTGACAATAACAGAGTTGCTTTTATGACGAATATAATGGAGAACTCATGTTTATCTCAGTGCTATAACATATTGAAGGAGGTAGATGATGCTGATTTTCAGTAATAGCAGATAGATTCTTATCTCATAAATATCTAAAAAAGTTTTCACCTGACTTAATTATTTGAAATTATTTAAGAAGTAGATTTGTAGATGGTAGTATGTAGGATAAAAAAATTAGAAATTCTGCAAATTGTTCCTGTAGTTTTTCCCAAATTTACCACAGTTGTAAATTTAGAACTAGGACTTTGTTTCTTTATGTGTATCAGGACTCTCCTTACATAGAGGAGAGTCCTTACTTCAGTTTTACTGAAAGAGTGACAGAACCATGAAGACTCATAACAGGGAGGGAGATGTGAGATGGTAGTAAACCAGCCTTTAAGAAAAAAATCAAGAATAGTATCTTCTGAGGCTCCTTGTAAAACAGTTAAATCCAGAATAAACAAAATTTTACTTTTCTTAAATTGAATGTTCAACCTTCATTTTTCTTTTCAGTTGCACCTGAAAATGCTTCCTTCAGAGCCAGTACTTCTGGAAGAAATGACAAAGTTGTCATCACAGCTGGAAGAAAACTGGATCCATTTACAGTCACTCTTTAATCAAAGCATGTGTGTTCTAAATTATATTAAAAGTGCTTTGTTGTAAAAAGGTAACTAAATCAAAGACTTGTATGTTAGAGAGGCTGAATTTGACTCACACCCCTGTTCTCCAGGTCTCAGTGTGAAAGGAAGGTGAGTGCCAGCGCTGCCGATTGGTCATTCACTTGGCTCCACTTTAAGTGCTGACACTTTCTTGAAATAAAATTGTGCCTTTTGTTTTAAAGATGAAAAAGAATCTTCTCAAATGATAACTTTTCTGAGTCTCTTCATCAGTTACTTAGATATGACTTCTTTTGGATTGTCATCACCAAGCTTGTGTTTTTTGAATGTTTGTAACATACTGTAACATACTGAGGTATGCTGGGTCTTTCATGTAAAGTATTGCCGAGTTAAACCAAAGTTAAAAGTGACATATAGTTTAAAAAGTGCCTTCATGTTATGAGGTAAAAAGGCATATATCCCTTCTTGGTGGCCTTTGCTGAAAACATAGTTAGAGCTGGAAGGTGGGTCAGTGCCACCCTCTTGAATTGCAGAAGAGGAAATGGCTGAGGTCCACCCAGGATCTCAGTGACAGATACAGATTTTTCTAATACTGGCCTAGTCCTCTCTCCATTGTACCATTTCTAAAGGAACTTATTTTTTTTTTAGTATGAGAGGTGCTTTCACAAGGCAACTTGCTATGAGAGGCAGTTGAACAGATACTTGGAATGGGTAAGGGAAATTCCAAATTCCACTGAAGATAGCCTTCAAAGGTAATTTCTTCTCCACTGATGACCTTTTTATTTGGAAAGAAACTGCTGACTACATATTTTTGTCATAACCATTGGGAAACCAGATAGCTCTGGCACTTTTCCCTTTTTTCACCATTGTTGTTTCTGTGGTTCAAGACTTGAGCAATATGTCAGTTAATAATAAGCAATTCTTAAAAGCTTATTTTAAGAATAAGAATATAAAAAGTTCAAACTTACAGTCAAAAGTAGTGTCATTCATAAAATTCAACTGGTTGTATCTGAATGCCAGTACCATTCTAATTAGGATATAGCTTTACAGAATAATCTCTAAAGGAATAGTCCTCATAAGAAGCTGATCAATGATAACTTTAATTATCAAAGTGTTTTTGTTTAATGGTAAAGTGTTTTTGTCAAAGGTAGAATTATTAATACTAAACTGCTAAAGAAATAAGCCAGTATTGTTTTGCATTTTCTTTTAGAAATGTATATAAATTTAATAAAGCCATCGACTTAAATGTTAATAATGAGTTAAGTTCTAACTGAAAACTGTATTTCCCTTTGCCCCAATACTATATTCTAAAGATATGGCAAAATTTCAGCATACAGTTATATACAATGCAAAGATTGTACAGGTCTCCTGCATTGCAGGCGGATTCTTTATTGTCTGAGCTACCAGGGAAGCCCAAGAATACTGGAGTGGGTAGCCTATCCCTTCTTCAAGGGGTCTTCCTGACCCAGGGATTGAACTGGGGTCTCCTGCATTGCAGGTGATTCTTTACCAGCTAAGCTACCAGGGAACCCCTAATTATCACTTAAGTTCTAACTTTAAAAACTGTGTCTCCCCTTACCCCAAATACTATATTCTAAAGACATGGCAAAATTTCAGTATACAGTTACATACAATGTTAAGATTGTAAATATCTAAAACAATAATAAGAGTTCTAAACTGAAATTGTGTTACTATGACAAATCTTGAACTTTCTTTTTCAAATGAAAATACAGGAGTTCAGTATGTTGTTTTTATTGGAGATAGCTTTAGATAGTATTAAAGCATCATTTTGGCAGGTAATCTTCCAGAATTTTTCCTGTATGTTTGCCATCAAAGAAAAATTTTGTGTGTATATTTTTTCTTAAAATGTTTGTGCATGCTGCTTTTTCTTCACCTTTTAAATTGCAAATGTAGTATAGGACTGCATTTTACTTGTAAAATCATCAGTCTATTTTTGATTAACACTCAATCCCAGTACCTTCCCTAGAAGTAACAGTTGTTAACTTTCCATTTAGTCACTTCTGTTTTCTGTGAGTGTATATATGTATAATTGCTGCAAGAAATGTGTAGCTTCAGTGTTTACATAGATATATGTATATCATTCTGCAGGTGTTCTACATGGTCTCTTTGAATATAATCTCACCTAATCTTAATTGTTGGTTTTTGTATAGTGTTCCACAACCTACTTGGCCTGTAATGGACACTAAGGTAGTTTACTCCTTTTGTTTCTATTTTCAAACAATGCTAAAAGACTATCATCCTGTATGACTGTATGGGCATGTAAGGATTTCTCTATTGTATGCTTAAGCTTTGACTTGCTGAGCCAGAGTTAGGCAGTTTTAAAGAGATACTTCATTTGGCTTCCAAGATGGCCTTTAACAGTTTAAAGTTTCTCCTCAGCAGTAAATGAGTACCTGCTCTCCATATAATTAAGGACATTTGATTTTTGATTAAACTTTTTTAATTTATAGGTGAAAATTGTCATTTTTATTGTTTATGTTTAGGAAAAACCTGACACTAGTAAAGATGGACATCTTTTCATATATTTACTTTAGAAATATACAGCACTGCTCATTTTGCTGTGAATGGTCTGTCTTATGTCATGGATTAGTTAGGAGGTCTTCATGTAGTTTGGATATAGGTATTAGTCTTTTACATCTGCTTCAGTGTTTTCCCCCAGTTGGTCACTTGTCTTTAGTTTTACTTTTGGTGTCTTTTTTAAACAGATATCTTATATTTATACATAGTTAATAAATATTTTTATGATTTTTATTTCAAAATAAAGATAGAGCATGTTCTATATTTGCTTATAAGTTAATTATGTATGCATCCAGATCTCCATTTGGAATTAATTTCTGTGAAGAGTGCAAGGTACAGAGCTACTTTTATTCAAAAGTCCAAAAACTATTTGTTGAAATCCATTCTTCCTGATTTGGGATGCTATTTTATTATGTGTTAAATTCTCATTAAGGCATTTAATTTTCCTAATAAATAATGCATTGTTTAAATTACAGTTTTCTGGTATGTTTTCAGAAATGGTGGGGGTGATGCATTCCTAATGTTTTTCAGAAATTTCTTGGCTGTTGGTAAGCATATTTTTGAAGTTTTGATTTTAATTGCAGTACGTTTATGGTACTGATTTGAAGAGAATTACAGTTGACCCTTAAGCAGGAGGTTAGGGGTGCCAATTTTCATGCAGTCAAATCTGAGTATAATTTATAGTTGGCTCTCCATACTTGTGGTTCCTCCATATCTGTGGTTCTGCATCTGTACTATATGATCTGAATTCAACTAACTGCAGATTGTACATACTTGAAAAAAAAATGTATAAGTGGACAACACAATTCAGAACTGTGTTGTGTTGTTTAAGGATCAACATTGCAGTAGTATTTCTCTACTATTTCTCTACTGTTGCAGGGTTGACCCTTAAAAAACACAGGTTTGAACTGTGTGGTCCACTTATTCTTGGGCTTCTGTTGAGGCTCAACTGGTAAAGAATCCGCATGAAATGCAGGAGTCCTGGGTTCGATCCCTGGGTTGGGAAGATCCCCTGGAGAAGGGAAAGGCTACCTACTCCAGTATTCTGACCTGGAGAATTCCATGGCCTGTATAGTCCATGGTGTCACAAAGAGTCGGACATGACTGAGCAACTTTGACTTTTCACTTGAAAACAATGTGTTTTCATTAAACCAGGAGTGGTCTTCTCTTAATTTAATAAGATTTGTTTATATAACTATACATTTTTTGACAGATATATTTCTGGGGATTTTCATTGCTATAGTGAAGTATGTCTTTTTTCTATTTTAATTGATTATTGCTCTCCTGGTAAAAGGAATTTGCTTTTTATACAGTGGTCTTTTATGACACTGCAGAACTCTTAAAAGTTTGTCAGTATAAACTTAGGAAATCCAAGAGAATCCCATCTTCTGCAATTAATGAGTCTTTTTTTAATCTAGTATTCATATTTCAGGGCTTGCCAGGTGGTACAGTGGTGAAGAATTTGCTTGCCAATGCAAGAGCTGCACGAGACGTGGGTTCCATGCCTGGGTCAGGAAGATCCCCTGGTGTAGGAAATGGTAACCTGCTCCAGTATTCTTGCCTGGAAAATTCCACAGGCAGAAGAGCCTGGTGGGCTACAGTCCATGGGATAACAAAGAGTTCAACATGACTGAGCACACACAAACATTCATATTTAACTTAGTCGTTTTTAGTTAGAACTGCTTTAGCAATCTAGCACAGAATGTGGGATACTAGCAGTGCTTAGAGATTTGTGTATTTGTGTAGTTATTGACTTGAGTGGAAATGAGTTTTGTGTTCCATCATTAAGGATAATATATGCTCTTAATTTCTGGTAGATAGCTTTGGTTAAGTTCTGCTACTTAAACTAGAGGCAAATATTATATGATGATACAGTAGAAGTGACAAATAGATTCAAGGGATTAGATATGATAGACAGAGTGCCTGAAGAACTATGAATGGAGGTTCCTAACATTGTACCTGGGCAGTGATCAAGACCATCCCCAAGCAAAAGAAAGGCAAAATGGTTGTCTGAAGAGGCCTTATAAATAGCTGAGAAAGGGACAGAAGCTAAAGGCAAAGGAGAAGAGGAAAGATAGACCCATTTGAATGCAGAGTTCCAAAGAATAGCAAGGAGAGATAAGAAAGCCTTCCTCAGTGATCAGAGCAAAGAAATAGAGGAAAAGAACAGAATGGGAAAGACTAGAGATCTCAGGAAAATTAGAGATACCAAGGGAACATTTCATACAAAGATGGGCTCAATAAAGGACAGAAATGGTATGGACCTAACAGAAGCAGAAGATACTAAGAAGCGGTGGCAAGAATACACAGAAGAACTATGCAAAAAACATCTCCCTGACTCTCATAATCACGATGGTGTGATCACTCACCTAGAGCCAGACATCCTGGAATGCAAAGTCAAGAGGGCCTTAGGAAGCATCACTATGAACAAAGCTAGTGGAGGTGATGGAATTCCAGTTGAGCTATTTCAAGTCCTGAAAGATGACACTGTGAAAGTGCTGCGCTCAATATGCCAGCAGATTTGGAAAACGCAGCAGTGGCCACAGGACTGGAAAAGGTCAGTTTACATTCCTATCCCAAAGAAAGGCAATGCCAAACAATGCTCAAACTACCACACAGTTGCACTCATCTCACACGCTAGCAAAGTAATGCTCAAAATTCTCCAAGCCAGGTTTAAGCAATATGTGAACTGTGAACTTTCAGATGTTCCAGCTGGTTTTAGAAAAGGCAGAGGAACCAGAGTTCAAATTGCTAACATGCACCAAATCATTGAGAAAGCAAGTTCCAGAAAAACATCTATTTCTGCTTTATTGACTATGCCAAAGCCTTTGACTGTAAGGATCACAATAAATTGTAGAAAATTCTTCAAGAAATGGGAATACCAGACCACCTGACCTGTCTCTTGAGAAATCTGTGTGCAGGTCAGGAAGCAACAGTTAGAACTGGACATGGAACAACAGACTGGTTCCAAATAGGAAAAGGAGTACATCAAGGCTGTATATTGTCACCCTGCTTATTGAACTTCTATGCAGAGTACATCATGAGAAACACTGGGCTGGAGGAAGCACAAGCTGGAATCAAGTTTGCCAGGAGAAATCAATAACCTCAGATATGCAGATGACACCACTCTTATGGCAGAAAGTGAAGAGGAACTAAAGAGCCTCTTGATGAAAGTGAGAGAGGAGAGTGAAAATGTTGGCTTAACTTTCAACATTCAGAAAACTAAGATCATGGCATCCGGTCCCATCACTTCATGGCAAATAGATGGGGAAACAATGGAAACAGTGGCTGACTATTTTCGGGGCTCCAAAATCACTGCAGATGGTGATTGCAGCCATGAAATTAAAAGACGCTTACTCCTTGGAAGGAAAGTTACGACCAACCTGGATAGCATATTAAAAAGCAGAGACATTACTTTGTCAACAAAGACCCATCTAATCAAGGCTATGGTTTTTCCAGTAGTCATGTATGGATGTGAGAGTTGGACTATAAAGAAAGCTGAGCACCAAAGAATTGATGCTTTTGAACTGTGGTGTTGGAGAAGACTCTTGAGAGTCCCTTGGACTGCAAGGAGATCCAACCAGTCCATTCTAAAGGAGATCAGTCCTGAGTGTTCTTTGGAATGACTGATGTTGAAGCTGAAACTCCAATACTTTGCACACCTGATCTGAAAAGCCCCTGATGCTGGGAAAGATTGAAGGCAGGAAGAGAAAGGGACAACAGAGGATGAGATAGTTGGATGGCATCACCGACTAGATGGACATGAGTTTGAGTAAACTCCAGGAGTTGGTGATGGACAGGGAGACCTGGTGTGCTGCAGTCCATGGGGTCACAGAGAATCGGAAACAACTGAGGGACTGAACTGAACTGATACAAAAAAAGATTTTCACTACCCAGATAACCACTGTGTTGTGATCACTCACCTAGAACCAGACATCCTGGAGTGTGAAGTCAAGTGGTCCTCAGGAAGCATCACTACGAACAAAGCTAGTGGAGGTGATGGAATTCCAATCCTAATTCAAATCCTAAAAGACGATGCTGTTAAAGTGCTGCACTCAACATGCCAGCAAATTTAGACACCTCAGCAGTGGCTCAGGACCACTGAAAAGGTCAGTTTTCATTCCAATCCCAAAGAAAGGCAATGCCAAAGCATGTTCAAACTACTGCACCATTGCATTCATCTCACATGCTAGCAAAGTAATGCACAAAATTGTCCAAACCAACCTTCAACAGTACATGAACCGAGAAATTCCAGATGTTCAAGCTGGATTTACAAAAGGTAGAGGAACCAGAGATCGAAAAGCCAACATCAGTTGGATCATAGAAAAAGGAAGAGAGTTCCAGAAAAACATCTACTTCTGCTTTATTGACTTATATTCCAAAGCCTTTGACTGTGTGGACCACAACAAAGTGTTTAAAATTCTTCAAGAGATGGAAATACCAGACCATCTTTCCTGCTTCATGAGAAATCTGTATTCAGGTCAAGAAGCAACTGTTAGATTTGGACATGGAACAGCAGAGTGGTTCCAAATTGGGAAAGGAGTATGTCAACACTGTATATTGTCATCCTGCTTATTTAACTTATATGCAGAGGATATCATGCGAAATGCTGGGCTGGATGAAACACAAGCTGGAATCAAGATTGCCAGGAGAAATAGCAATAACTTCAGGTAAGCCGATGACACCACCCTTATGGCAGAAAGTGAAGAGGAACTAAAGAACTTCTTAATGAGGGTGAAAGGAGAGAGTGAAAAAGCTTGTTTAAAACTCAACATTCAAAAAACGAAGATCATGGCATCTGGTCCCCTCACTTGATGGCAAATAGAAACAGTAGAAACAGCAACAGACTTTGTTTTCTTGGGCTCCAAAATCACCGCAAATGTTGACTACAGCCATGAAATTAAAAGACGCTTGCTCCTTTGAAGAAAAACTATGGTCAACCTAGACAGCATATTAAAAAGCAGAGACATTACTTTGCTGACAAAGGTCTGTCTAGTCAAAGCTATGGTTTATTCAGTAGTCATGTATGGATGTGAGATTTGGATCATTAAGAAAGCTGAGCGCAGAAGAATTGATGCTTTTGAACTGTGGTGTTGGAGAAGACTCCTGAGAGTCCCTTGGACTGCAAGGAGATCAAACGAGTCAATTGTAAGAGAAATCAGCCCTGAATATTCATTGGAAGCACTGAGGCTGAAGCTGAAGCTCCAGTATTTTGGCCACCTGATGTGAAGAACTGACTTTCTGGAAAAGACTCTCATGCTGGGAAAGATTGAAGGCAGGAGGAGAAGGGGACAACAGAGGATGAGGTGGTTGGATGGCATCACTGACTCAATGGAGATGAGTTTGAGCAAGCTTTGGGGATTGTTGATGGACAGGGAAGCCATGGTGTCCATGGGGTCGAAAAGAGCTGGACATGACTGAGCGACTGAACCGAACTGATAGAATATTATCAAGTGATGGTTTTCAGCATACATTAGAAAATCAATAGCTTTGTGTAATTGAATTTTATTCAAAGATTTCTAACATGGAGTCACTTTTACTTCTGTAATAGAACTGACATACATTTGTTTGTTTCATGAAATCCATTTATCACTTATATATTTTTTGAACTTGTCTATTCAAGAGGAAAAAAGGCTTTCATAAAGTCTTTATTACATGGTGATTTTTAACTACTTAATTTTTTCTATTGTTACTGAACTAATTCGAATTTCTGTCTCTTCTCAGTCCAGTGTTGGTAAACTATGTTTTCCTTACAAATTATGACTTTGTACATCTAGATTTTCAAATTTGTTAAATTATATTAGGATTATGCCTTTTTTTTAAATTGCTAGCTTGTAAGTGAGCAAAAGCTAACTCAAATACAGTAGTATCTACAATGTACAGGAATAAAAATTGGCTTTACCTACTGCTGGATCCATGGATTCCACAGGAATTAGTCCTTTTCTCCATTTCCTTTTTGTTCTTCTCATTTTTAATTTACTGTTTAGTCACGAGCTCTCCTCATTCTCTGATTCGTCAGATATTTACTGAGAACTTACTATGTGCCAGCATCTTATTCCTGTTGGGAGTGTAAGTGATCAAAACTTGAAACAATACCAGTGTCAGCATCTCTGAATTTATGTATTTTCCACATAAACTGAATCATAGTTGAGGGTCACTGTTTGGTGATATATTTGGGCAGAGGGAGAGGGATGTGACAGCTCAGTTTTCCATGACCGTGAGTGACATCTGGAGAACTGAATTTTCCACGGGCTTCATTAGGGCAACTAGGAAGAGCTGAGAGTATACTGTTCAAAGGCTGGATGCCAAGCCACTGTGACAAAGTGAGCCACGCCCCCACAGCAGTGTGTTGCTCCACCACCCTAGCAGGGCTTCAGAAGGCTAACTTAGGCGAGTGCCAAATGGAATAATGGTGGAGGGTGAAGGGTGGAGGGTGGGGGACAGAAGGATCTGGAAGCACAGAAAGCTTTCTCTTATCCATATGCAGTCTTGGAAAGGAGAAGAGAGTGGACTGAACCACTAAGGAAGAAATAGACTTGGTAGGAAATTTGAACATGTAATTCCACTGAACATGTATTCAAAAGAGCCTAATGCAAGAGACCGAGATACTTTTTATTTTGTAAATTTGTTCCCCCCATCCCCCATATCAGTGGCATGAGGGTTTAGGACGAATTTAGTCTGTTATATAAAAAAATTCTGTAGGGATTTTTTTTCAGTGTCTGTACCGTAGGCTGAATTTCTAATTCCAATTATGCTAATTTCCAATTCCAGCTGAATTCTACTAAACATCTCTAAGGAAATACACAGAATATTCAGTATTTAGTTTTCATCTACACCAAAGACATGCAGATAGCTGATTTAATGTTCATGGGAAAATATAATGGTGTAAATCCTAGACAAATAATTGTTAGCAATATCATCTATTTGCAGTTGCAGCCAGGAATGTATATTTCAAAGCAAAACATTTTGTTACCGTTTTAACTTTTTCCACTATCTCTGACTAACCAGTCTTTACAACTTATTTATTTTGGCTCTTTTTCCCTATATGAGCTTTCCAAGTCTGGCCTCTATCCCGTCATGCTGCCTTTGTTTCCTCATTTGTGACCACACCCTGCTCTCTGTGGAGGCAATATTATGCAAGCACAGTGGCCAAATTACTGGCATGTGTGAGCATTTTCCAACCTGAATTCAGTTCACCGTCTGAATTGAGTCTCTAAGCAGTAAAATACAGGAAAAGGTGACAGCCTCCCATCCAGCAGTGTTTCACTCCTTTCTCCAGTCACCGACTTCCTCATTTAGCTTCACTGAATGCTCCTTACTTAGTGCCCACGCTCTGAGGTGCTGTCCTATGCTCTTAAGATACTACTGAAAACAAAACATACATGGACTCACGTGGAGCTGTTCAAAACATCCTTTCATACTCTGTTGGTGGCCATTTTCTGTTGCTGTCGTTGAGTGCGCACCACACCGTTTCCCAGACTCGCAAAGCCGGTAGCTACGGATTTGCTTTGAATGCGCATGTGCGTGCGCGCGCGCGCCTACGTGTGTGCCGGCCGACAGGAGGTTTCTAGCACCTTCTAAACGCGCGCCGTGCCTGCCTGAGAGGCAGTACGACGTGGGGAAGCAAGTGCTCGTTTCGCTGCCATTCTTTTCTGAGAGAATTTGGCTATAACTTAGAAAAGCAAGACACGTGAGAGAGAAATAACTTAAAAAAACTGAACACCTTTTCCTCAGAAGGCACCACCTGTCGGGTCTCTGAAGGGCGGCAGAGGCTGCTGCTAGATGACGACCTTTGGGGAGCAAAGGCGAGGCGTCAGCCCCGCCGCACCCGTGTGAACGGGCTCCTGACCCGAGGGCCGGTTCCGGGCCGCCTGCCCGCCCAGCTCCCGCCGGACAGGAAGGCGGCGGAGCAGACCGGGGCCAGCTGCCGCGGACGGAGGCGAGGCGAGGGTCGCTGCGTCGCTGCGGCACCAGCGCTGTGAGCGGCGGGGGACGGCCACGTGGGCACGGTGCCCCCTCAGCCCGCCCTGGCCCTCTCCTCGGTGGTTCTCAGAGAACCCTGCGTGGGGTTCGCCAGCGTGTTGGGGGTACGACGCAAACGAGACAGGGTGCCCGGCCCCCAAACTCCGGTGAGACGAGCCGCACAGAAGGAGCGCCTCTGCCTCTGTGGAGCCAGGAGAGATGCGTGGAGAGGACAGCTGTCGGGAGAGCTCGGAAGACAGGTGGGTGGCCAGTGGGGTGGTGGGTAGAGAGAGCAAGAGTTCAGGCAGAGAAAAAGGCAGGGGAAAGTCAGGGGCAACTGAGTGCATGCTCTGTGTTACCTCCGGGCAGGGTGGAGGCCACTGGTCCTTGAACTTGGTGTAAAGGAAGCGAAGTTTTTTGTGATGTTTTATGTATTTTACTTAGAATTAGACAAAATCGGATAAAAAGTAGCTGTTGATTCTGGGTATTGGAATGTTTGCATTTCAATATTCTTTGTATTCCAGGGTTTTTTTTTTTCACTCTTTTTTACTTGTAGTTTTTCAAATAAAAGTTATATATACACACACACACATACATACACACATATACATATAGATAGATAGCTTGTCATCCATCCGTCCAAATGTGCATACAACCTATTATGTGCATATATCCTATGTGACTGGCCAGAATTACATTTCATCCTGGAAGTGACCCCTGAAGCTACAACTGTGCTTTCTGCCCAAGCACTGGACCCTTTCCCCAAACCTCCAAACTTGACTGATGACACTCGCTTCAGGAATGCAAGTCTCTAGCATTGGCTGTTTGAGAGGAAGTGATATTCTCCAGATCCCCTCTTCTCCTACACTTGGCTAAGAAGAGCTGAGATGTAGGAGACGGGTGGAAATGGCCATGATTCACCTGGCGCTGGGCTGAGCCTGGAGCTCTTTCAGGAAGTGGTGGGAAGGGCAACTAACACAAAAATCCTCACCTAAATAAGTGGTGTAGTGTGTGCCTCAAATTTCCCAGGAAGCTTGAAGAATATTGGCGTGGAGAGTTTCACTCTCTTTCGGTGATAAGCAGAAACAACTCACTTGATTCCTCATGAACTAAATGGCAAAAAATACACAGTATCATATTAGCTTATCTCTTTGCCCTTTACCAGAGCCCACAAGAAATTACCATTACCTTTCCTGCTGGGAAATGACAATCTCTCAACAAATATGCCATACCTAGTCATTGGGAAAGACCCTGATGCTGGGAAAAATTGATGGCAAGGGAAGAAGGGGGCGACAGAGGATGAGATGGTTGGATGGCATCACTGACTGAATGGACTTCGGTTTGAGCACTCAGGGAGATAGTGAAGGACAGGGAAGCCCAGCGTGCTGCAGTTCATGGGGTTGCAAAGAGTTGGACTCGACTTAGCGACTGAACAATGAGTATCACTTGAAACTAATTTTATCTTTAAAAATACTGAGACTTAAAAGATTATTCCTTTTTAAAACAAAAGGTTTACAGTTCTTACGTAGCAAGACCCCTGAACAAATAACATTGCCCAGAGACACTTAGGATGAATTTAGATCTTATGGGAAAGTGTCTCTCATTGTTTTCCCTTATCTTCAGAGTGTTCCGCCTGGTTGATTTCCTCCTCTTCTGCTCACATGCCTGTCCTGTTCTCATGACTCTGCCTCTGTTTGTGCTGTTGCCTTCAGTTGAACTTCCAAATGTGGTATAATATCTATTTCAGTGTTGTGCACACAGCAGGTGTACAATAAATACCTAATTCCATGCTTTTCATAGAGTGATTCAGTTGCCTGGAGATTCCTGAAATCCTTTCAGAGGATCAGCAAAATATTATGAAAAATTATTTACATGATAAGACTCAGAAGTTAATTGACTCTTTTTGATCTCAGCATTTCAAATACAGGAAATATTAATAGATATGACCTATATAACCAAATCTTGGGGTTCAGTTCAGTCACTCAGTCGTTTCCAACTCTTTGTGACCCCATGAATCGCAGCATGCCAGGCTTCCCTGTCCATCACCAACTCCCAGAGTCTACCCAAACCCATGTCCATCAAGTCGGTGATGCCATCCAGCCATATCATCCTCTGTGCCCCTTCTCCTCCTAGCCCTCAATCCTTCCCAGCATTAGGGTCTTTTCCAATGAGTCAACTCTTTGCATGAGGTGGCCAAAGTATTGGAGTTTCAGTTTCAGTATCAGTCCTTCCAATGAACACCTAGGACTGAATAATTTTTCAGAGTGAAGAAGTCCTGAGACCAAAAATGCTGAAAATTGCTGCCCTATTTAATTGGCAAAAGAAATACATAATCTCACCAAGAGGTGCTAGCATATACTATGCAATAAGCTATGTTCATATCTGAAAATGCCTTAAAACCTGATTTTCCCAGATATGGAATATAAGTCAGTACTACTCTTAGATTCTCTGAGAGGGCCAGTGGGGCCAAGGCGACACTCACATTTTGAGGGCCCATTCAGTGTCAGATTTAGTTGGAATCAGTGGTCTGTTGAGTTCAGTGAGGACTAGATGGCAGACTTTAGACTAAGACGATGAAGTGATAAATCAAGAATGCTTAAACTGTTAAGATAATGAAATGTATCAGTCCAGGTGTTTAGAATCAGTCTCAGCTATTTTCAATAGAAAAAAAAAACTTTACAAATCTTATGTGACCTGTGTGGTTAAGAAGATGTCCAGATCACCCCAAGTCACTTGCATGGCCAGCCCTGGGTATTGGCTGTCTCTGGTACCACCGAAGACTGCAGATCTTGGCCACCACTCTAACTGGAATGGATTCTGTACAGTACCTCCTCCACAGCAGTGACTTAACAATTCATATTGTAGGCACACATTATATGGGCACATCCAGTTGGAATGGTCTAAGGCTCGTGTCTATACCCAAGTCACAAGAGAGGCCAAGAGAGTGAGGTTTTAGATTCTGTGTTGGGAGTGCAGAGACTTTTAAGTGGGAAATCCTCTAAACATGGAATTTTCAGACAATAATTGGAGTGAAAAGTAGGAATGATATTCCCATAGTTCTTCCCTTGGCTGTCCAAACACACACCCTTCTTCCCAGCAACAATAACAAAATACTTTCTTTCATGCAGATAGAAACATGCTCATCGTTTCTCCTAAGTAGAGAAATAATTATCTATCAGTTAAAAATGACTTTAGGATTAAGCAACAGAAAATCCTAACTAACCATAATTAGGAGCAAATGGGGACTTACTTTTCTCATACATCAAGATGTCTAAAGATAGGCGGTCTTTCCACATTGGTTCAATTATTCAGTGATGCTGTAAAGGATATAATTTTTTTCCAATATCAAGCTCTCAAAATTTAATAGAATGAATATACAGAAAAGTAGAAGGATATAGTAGAACTGAGGGCTTCCCTGGTGGCTCAGGCAATAAAGAATTCACCTGCAATGCGAGAGATCTGGGTTTGATCCCTGGGTTGGGAAGATACCCTGGAGGAGGGCATGGCAACCCACTCCAGTATTCTTGCCTGGAGAATCCTCATAGACAGAGGAGCCTGGAGGGCTGCAATCCATGAGGTTGGACATTCAGACACAACTGAGCGACTAAGCACAGCACAAAGTAGAAGTGAAAGGCATCTTGAACCAATTCAACATAATTAAGATTTATACAATTTTCACAGAACAGTAGGATACAAATTCTATTCTAAGTTCCCATAGACTATAAACCAGGAGACACTGGAGTATAGCCGGGGACCTAAAACAGGTGCAAAAATTCATAATCTGAAAGTATTGAAATCATGTGTCTATTTTCTTATCACTATGGAATTATGTTAAAAATCAATATCAAAAGACATATTTTCAAGTGCAGTGTGATGTTTACCAAGAGAAATATTTGACTAAGCCATTAAAAGCCTCAATAAAGCTAGAAGACGGGAAAAAAAACCACTGAGGGTGATTGCAGAGAAGAAAGCATTTAAATGAGAAATTAATACTAAACATACTTTAAAAACCCCAAGAACATAGGGATTCCCCCCCACCTGCCTTCCCGTCTCATTTTAAAGTTCCTCATGTCTTCATGTTGTGGTTTCAAGCTGGCTGCCAACAACTGTAGACATCAGACCTTACCACGCATGAAAGAAGGAAGATAAGCAAAATTATTTATCCTTTTGAGGTTTTGTTCTCTTAATAGGAAAGACCCCAATCACACCACTCAAACAGATTCTCCCTTAGTATCACTGGATAGAACTGGCTTACACGACTACCACTTGGCCCATCACTGATAAAGAGAAATGATTAACTTAGACTAAACATGACTTGGGCTTCCCCAGTGGCTCAGTGGTAAAAAACCTGCCTGCAATGCAGGAGCCATGGGTTAGATCCCTGAATCAGGAAGAATCCCTGGAGGAGGGCACCATAACCCACTCCAGTATTCTTGCCTGAAGAATCTCATGGACAGAGGAACTTAGGATGCTATAGTCCATAAAGTCTCAAAGGGTTGGACATAACTGAAGTGACTTAGCATGCATGCAGCACACAAACATGATTCATCCCCAAGGGCTGGGAAAGAGCAATGAGCACTATATAAACATGAAATTTGGATGCTATTAGAAGGGAAGAAATGGCAGGCATTGCTGTTATATTGGTAATAGATACCATCTTTGGTTCATAATACCAAAAACAAACAAAAACTACAGCATTTTCTACTGGAGATTGTTTTTATTGAGTTGTAGGATATTCAGCTATGCAGATGATACCACACTTATGGCAGAAAGTTAAGAGGAACTAAAGAGCCTCTTGATGAAGGTGAAAGGAGGATGAAAAGATTGACTTAAAACTCAACATTCAGAAAATGAAGATCATGGCATCCGGTCCCATTACTTCATGGCAAATGGATGGGGAAACAGTGGAAACAGTGACAGACTTTATTTTCTTGGGCTCCAGAATCACTGTGGACAGTGACTAAAGCCATGAAATTATAAGACACTTACTCCTTGGAAGAAAAGCTATGATAAACCTAGACAGCATATTCAAAAGCAGAGACATTACTTTGCTGACAAAGGTCTGCCTCGTCCAAGCTATGGTTTTTCCAGTAGTCATGTATGGATGTGAGAGCTGGACAATAAAAAAGGCTGAGCACTGAAGAATTGATGCTTTTGAACTGTGGTGTTGGAGAAGACTCTTGAGAGTCCCTTGGACTGCAAGGAGATCAAATCAGTCAATCCTAAAGGAAATCAATCCTGAATATTCATTGGACGGGCTGATGTTGAAGCTGAAGCTCCAATACTTTTGCCACTGGATGTGAAGAGCTGACTTGTTGGAAAAGACCCTGATGCTGGGAAAGATTGAGAGCAGGAGGAAAAGAGGATGGCAGAGGATGAGATGGTTGGATGGCATCATTGTCTCCGTGGACATGAGACCCCAGGAAATAGTGAAGGACAGGGAAGCCTGGTGTGCTGCAGTCCTTAGGGTCACAAAGAGTTGAACATGACTGAG
This sequence comes from Antilocapra americana, assembly GCA_007570785.1. Lineage (NCBI taxonomy): Eukaryota > Metazoa > Chordata > Mammalia > Artiodactyla > Antilocapridae > Antilocapra > Antilocapra americana. The sequence continues at coordinate 277,388 of ML660765.1, read as the reverse complement.
CGACTGAACATCAACAATGGGTTAAATATGATTTAAATGAAAGATGTTTGGTGTATAACTTAACAGTGGTCAAATATTTCAGTATGAAATGAAAGTGAATGGATGTTAAGAGATGAAAATGGTCCAAGTAAATCTCCCTTGTGAGACTTATTCTCCCTTGTGAGCCTGACTTACCATTTCTGAGTAGCTATGAGTGATGAATACAATATTTCTAGAATTGGCAGCAGTTTGGCTCTTAGAAAACAGTCTAGAAGGGAAGATTTAAAGCCAAAGGTGACACTTGTGACAAGACCTGACCATATTCTCCTGTATAAATTTGCATTTTAATAGCAAGCCTCAATTCCAGACTTCCTTCAGATTAAGGTCTGGTGTCAGGTGATCTCATCATTCTGTTTCCCCATCCCCCTCATATCCTCACTCTGCTAAGTTATTATGAGTATAGTAACTGCTTATATGATTATTTTTTACTGAAGTTTAATTGATATGGGCTTCCCAGGTGGCTCAGTGGTAAAGAATCCACCTGCAATACAGGAGATGAGGGTTCGATCCCTGGGTCAGGAAGATCCTCTGGAGAAGGAAGTGGCAACCCACTCTAGCATTCTTGCCTGGGAAATGCCATGGACAGAGGAGCCTGGAGGGCTACAGTCCATGGGGTTGCTAAAGAGTCAGACATGACTTAGTTATTCAACAATAGCAACAATAATTGATATAAAAAATTGTATGTAATGTATATACTTTGATGAGTTTGGTGCATGCTCAGAGAGCCATGATAGCATCACCACACCTTGGCAGGATCAGAGTGCCCTCTGCTGATTCCTAGAGTCCCTTGCTCAACCAGCACTGACTGAAGCAGGTCTAGTCCAGTATGTGTGGGTGAGATGCTGATGAGTCAGTCTTCTCAGCACCTCATCTCTAAGTAGCAATACCTTGTGAAAGTTAAGGATTGGAAGGACATTTCAGTCAAGGTGCGGGAAACAGAACTGATTCTATCTCATCTAAAAATGTCAGGTAACAATATCAGAAAGAAGATATTAGGGAAGGTTTTAGAGCATTTTTCCAGGGGTTTATATTGAATTCAAAACCAGCTCAGTAGCAACTGCGTGAAAATATGCTGTATTCAGAAAAAAGAATGTTCACTTGTAAAAATAAAGACATTTCTCTTCATATAAATTTTACTTTCCATTAAGAAGAAGTGACAAAAAGGGAAATGACAAGTTTTAAGGGGAGAAAACATGTTACTTTCCAGGAACAATTGAAGCTACATTTTTAAGTAAATTCTAAAGAAAACAAATGTAAATAACATAGAGTAAGAGCATTGCATGCTTTTCTCATTAAACTTAGCATAGCAACCTACAAATTTATCTTTCCTTCTTCTTCCTTCAAAAACCAGAAAAGGACCTGCTTTAAAATTCACATCATTTGGCATTTTTCAGTGGCCAGAAAATACTTGTCTGTGAAAAACTGGATTGCCAGTTATAGTTAGTACTCCACTCATAGTGTTTCTGACTGGCCTGAGAATTAAATTGACTTAAAACCAGTTAACAGAAGGAAAGCATACAGATTTATTCCATGGGACTTTTATGTGACATGGGAATCCTGATAAGAAAATGAAAACCCAAAGAAGCAGCGAAACCTAAATGCTTTTATATTAGGTTGAACAAAGAGAGGCAATTGTGGGAGAGTATTAAATATATGGGGAGGCTAAAGGAAGAAGAGAAGTATTTTAATAAGGTTTGCTTGTGCATAATCCTCTCAGCCTTGACTCCCAGATGGTGATAGTGTTTCTTTCCTCCAGAATAAGAAGGACATAGTTCACATGGGTGTTTTATTGCCTGCTTTCAAGGTGAAAAGCAAGAGAGTTCCAGAAAAACATATATTTCTACCTTATTGACTATGCCAAAGCCTTTGACTGTGTGCATCACAATAAACTGTGGAAAATTCTGAAGGCGATTGGAATACCAGACCACCTGACCTGCCTCTTGAAAAACCTTCATGCAGCTCAGGAAGCAACAGTTAGAACTGGACATGGAACAACAGACTGGTTCCAAATAGGAAAAGGAGTACATCAAGGCTGTATATTGTCACCCTGCTTATTGAACTTCTATGCAGAGTACATCATGAGAAACGCTGGGCTGGAAGAAGCATAAGCTGGAATCAAGATTTCTGGGAGAAATATCAATAACCTCAGATATGCAGATGACACCACTCTTATGGCAGAAGAGGAACTAAAGAGCCTCTTGATGAAAGTGAAAGAGGAGAGTGAAAATGTTGGCTTAAATTTCAACATTCAGAAAACTAAGATCATGGCATCTGGTCCCATCACTTCATGGTGGATAGATGGGGAAACAGTGGAAACAGGGACAGACTTTAATTTTGGGGGCTCCAAAATCACTGCAGATGGTGATTGCAGCTATGAAATTAAAAGACGCCTTAGTCCTTGGAAGGAAAGTTATGAGCAACCTGGATAGCATATTAAAAAGCCGACAAAGGTCCATCTAGTCAAGGCTATGGTTTTTCCAGTAGTCGTGTATGGATGTGAGAGTTGGACTATAAAGAAAGCTGAGTGCTGAAGAATTGAAGCTTTTGAACTGTGGTGTTGGAGACAACTCTTGAGAGTCCTTTGGACTGCAAGGAGATCCAACCAGTCCATCCTAAAGTAGATCAGTCCTGAGTGTTCTTTGGAATGACTGATGTTGAAGCTGAAACTCCAATACTTGATGTGAAGAGCTGACTCCTTGGAAAGACCGTGATGCTGGGAAAGATTGAGGGCAGGAGGAGGAGACGACAGAGGAGGAGATGGTTGGATGGCATCACCGACTCAATCAATGGCCATGAGTTTGGGTAGGCTCCGGAAGTTGGTGATGGACAGGGAGGCCTGGCGTACTGCAGTCCACGGGGTTGCAAAGAGTTGGACACAACTGAGTGACTGAACTGAACTGAACAGACACCAATCATCAACACCAGTTTATCTGCCTGTATCTTGTCAGTCCTTGACCTTTTTTTCTTGTTTATTTGTTTTGTGCAGGACTTTATCCTCAGGTTGTCTACTTATTTCTAAAAATACTGCTTAATTTTGAACTCTTTTTGCAACCCCATGGACTATAGCCCACCAGGTTCCTCTGTCCATGGAATTGTCCAGGCAAGAAAACTGGAGTGGGGTGCCATTTCCTCCTCTAGGAAAGCTTCCTGAAACAGATCGAAACCATATCTCTTGAACCTCCTGCATTGGCAAGCAGGAAGCCACCAACAGGTTAATCAAGAATTTCTGTGTTACAGGGGGCGGAACTAAGATGGCGGAGGAATAGGACGGGGAGACCACTCTCTCCCCAGTAAATACACCAAAAGAACTTTTAAAGGCTGAGCAAACTCCATAAAACAGGATCTGAATGCTGGCAGAGGACATCGGGCATCTGGAGGGGCGGCCCATTGCTGACGAGAGGAGGTAGGACAAAAGAAAAAAAAAAAAGTAAAAGGGAGAGACAAAGAGGTGGGGAAGGGGATCCATCCTGGAAGGGGAGTCTGGAATAAACAGGGGAAAAAAGAGGAGAAAGGTTTCCGAATACCAGGGAGCATTCTCTCTGGCAGATCTGCAGTGAATTTTGGGGAGCAAGATAGCCGGGAGTAAAAGCAGATTAATAGTTAAGCCCTGCAAGGAAGAGCACCCCCGCCAGGCCCGTGCACAGAACAAAGGGCGGTGCGGAGTCGGCAGAGGCGGCCGGCCGGGTGACACAGAACAAAGGGTGGTGCGGAGTCGGCAGAGAGGTGGCGGGCGGTTGGAGCTGGGCGGCTGCGGGCTGCGGACAGGCCCAGCCCCCGCCCGGGAGCAGCGGGCATAACCCAGCCCCGGTGAGACCAAAGGGCGGTGCGGAGTCGGCAGAGAGGCGGCCGGCTGGTTGGAGCTGGGCGGCTGCGGGCTGCGGACCGGCCCAGCCCCCGCCCAAGAGCAACGGGCATAACCCAGCCCCAAATTTGGGGCGAGACTTCCGCGACCAAATTGCGAGCAGAGCTAGGTACTAACAAAGACCTCTGGGGATTTTGGACGGATCGGCGCTCTGCACACCTAAGAAAGCGTGCTCAGCTGCACGTCGAGAAAACCAAGCGGTTGGGCCGGGGGAGGGGAGAAGCCGCACCCCCCCAATTGTGCTGGGCAGACGACAAAGAGCCTGAGCAGAGGGGGCGGGGGAAGTGCACTCACCAGGAGTGGGACAAACCCCAGAGCGCTGAACAGACACTTAAAAGACCAGCAAACAGAAGACACTAAAGCAAGCAGAGGAACAGCTTTGGAACTGACAGGAGTAGCAGATTAAATCCCTGCAGGTGGCGCAGACTGCATAGAAAGGAGTCTATAGACTGTGAGAAGTACAAGCTGGACCAAGGAATTATCCGAAAATGAACTGACCCCTCGCTGTACGCATCAGCACCAGAGAAAGCCTTAGTTATAACTGTACTAGGAACATCTTTTAAATTTTTAAAACTTTTTTATACTTTTTTTTTAGAATTTTTCAGTCCCCTATAACCTTGTTATTTTTTTTCTTTCTTTTCCTTTATTTTTATTTTCCCATTTTTTTTAAATCTCCTCTTTCTCCCTTATTGTGTTCTCCATCCTATATCTTTTCTTACCTTTTATATCTCCACTTTCTCCCCCTTTTTTAATTTTTTTAATTGATTTTTTTTCTTCTTTATAATTCTTTCTTTTTTTCATAATAGTATTTTTGAAAATCCAGGCTTTACTCTAGATTTTTAATCTTTGCTTATTAGTATTTGGTATCATCTTTGTACCTTTAAGGATCCAAGCTCCAGTACCCATTGCTACCTCGGAGTGAGATCATTGGCTTGACTGCTCTCTCCCCATTCTTGTCTCTCTCTTTTTTTTTTTTAAATTTTCTTCTCTATCTTTCTTTCTTTTTTTTGTAATAGTATTTTTGAGAATCCCGGCTTTACTCTAGATTTTTAATCGTTGCTTATTAGTATTTGGTATCAACTTTGTACCTCTAAGGATCCAAGCTCCAGTACCCATTGTTACCTGGGAGTGAGATCATTGGCTTGACTGCTCTCTCCCCATTCTTGTCTCTCCCTTTTTCTTTCTTTCTTTTTTTTTAATCTTTTTTTTCTTTTTTCTTCTCCTACCAAGACACCTTCAACGACCCCTTTCCCTGTATATTCTCTACCCAACTCTGGGACTCTGCTTGAGAGTTACGAGCTGTGAAGAACACTGAAATAACTGACCACTGGCTGGATCTGTCTCTGTCCATCTGACTCTCTCTTTTCTCTCTCTGGTCAATTCTGTCTCCTTCCACCCTCTTCTCATTTCGATATAACTCTGTGAACATCTCTGAGGGACCCAGGCTGTGGAGAACACACAGGGGAGCAAGCACTGGCCACTTCACTCCCTCACCATCTGATTCCTCTCTTCTCCTTCTGGTCCATGCCATGTAACTCTGTGTACCTGACAGGGTGTCCCTCACTGTGAAGAAACTTCTCATCACTAAACTAGAGGTTCTGCCACCATCAGTGCATAGATGAAAGAGTCCTAAGGCTACTGGAAGACAGGAAGCTAAACCCAGACCCTGAGAATTCCAGAAAACTCCTGGATCCAAGAGTTAATTAATCGATAGGAACTCATCAAACTCCTCCATACCAAAACTGAAACCAACCACCCCCCAAGGGCCAACAAGCTCCAGAGTAAGATATACCAAGCAAATTCTCCAGCAATGCAGGAACACTGCCTGGAGCTTCAATACACAGGTTACCCAAGGTCACACCAAGTCCACCGACACCTCAAAACTCTTTACTGGACACTCCATTGTTAGTTACAGTGAGGAAACCCAGATCCACCCACCAGAACACCACACAAGCTTTCCCATCCAGGAAACTTCTACAAACCACACATCCAACCCCTCCCATAGTGAGGAACCCCCGCAATAAAGGGACAACACAGCAAGATGAACAAGATGAAAAGGCAGAGAAATACCCAGCAAGTAAAGGAACAGGATAAATATCCCCTAGACCAAACAAAAGACGAAGAGATAGGATGTCTACCTGACAAAGAATTCTGAATAATGATAGTGAAAATGATCCAAAACCTGGAAAATAAGTTGGAGTTGCACTTCAGTAACCTGCAGACAAGGATTGAGAAGATGCAGGTAAGCTTTAACAAAGACTTAGAAGAAATGAAAAAGAGTCAAAATACAATAAATAATGCAATAAATGAGATCAAAAACACCCTGGAGGGAACCAACAGTACAATAACAGAGATAGAAGACAGGATAAGTGAGGTAGAAGACAGAATGGCAGAAATAAATGAAACAGAAAGGAAAAATGAAAAAAGAATTAAATGAGGAGAAGCTTAGAGACCTCTGGGACAATATTAAACGCACCAATATTCGAGTCATAGGAGTCCCAGAAGAAGAAGACAAAAAGAAAGACCATCAGAAAATTCTTGAAGAGATAATTGTTGAAAATTTCCCTAAATTGGGAAAGCAAATAGCCACTCAGGTCCAAGAAACACAGAGAGTCCCAAATAGAATGAACCCCAAGCGGAACACCCCAAGACACATATTAATCAAATTAACAAATATCAAATATAAAGAGCAAATTTTAAAAGCAGCAAAGGAGAAACAAAAAATAACTCACAAGGGGAATCCCATAAGGATAACAGCTGATCTCTCAATAGAAACGCTTCAGGCCAGAAGGGAATGGCAAAACATACTAAAAGTCATGGAAGAAAACAATCTACAACCCCGATTACTGTACCCAGCAAGGATCTCATTCAAATTTGAAGGAGAATTCAAAAGTTTTTCAGACAAGCAGAAACTGAGAGAATTCAGCAACACCAAACCAGCTCTCCAATGAATGTTAAAGGATCTTGTCTAGATAGAAAACACGGATGGGGTAGATAATCTCGAACCCAAAACAATAAAATAAATGGCAACGGGATCATACTTATCAATAATTACCCTAAATGTAAATGGGCTGAATGCCCCAACTAAAAGACAAAGATTGGCCGATTGGATACAGAAACAAGACCCCTATATATGTTGTCTACAACAGACCCACCTCAAACCTAGGGACACATATAGACTGAAAGTTAAAGGCTGGAAAAAGATATTCCATGCGAATAAAGACCAAAAGAAAGCAGGAGTGGCAATACTCATATCAGATAAAGTAGACTTTAAAATAAAGGCAGTGAAAAGAGATAAAGATGGACATTACATAATGATCAAAGGATCAATCCAAGAAGAAGAAATAACAATTATAAATATTTATGCACCCAACATAGGAGCACCGCAATATGTAAGGCAAATGCTAACAAGTATGAAAGGGGAAATTAACAACAACACAATAATAGTGGGAGACTTTAATACACCACTCACACCAATAGATAGATCAACTAGACAGAAAAGTAACAAGGAAATTCAAACTTTAAATGATACAATAGAAAAACTAGACCTAATTGATATCTATAGGTCATTCCACCCCAAAACAAGGAATTTCACCTTTTTCTCAAGCGCACACGGGACCTTCTCCAGGATAGATCACATCCTGGGCCATAAATCTAGCCTTGATAAATTCAAAAATATTGAAATCATCCCAAGCATCTTTTCTGACCACAATGCAGTGAGATTAGATATCAACTACAGGAGAAAACCTTTCAAAACTTCCAACATATGGAGGCTCAACAACACACTGCTGAATAACCAACAAATCACAGAAGAAATCAAAAATGAAATTCAATTATGCATGGAAACGAATGAAAATGAAAACACAACAGCCCAAAACCTATGGGCACTGTGAAAGCAGTGCTAAGGGGAAAGTTCATAGCAATACAAGCTCACCTCAGGAAACAAGAAAAAAATCAAATAAATAACCTTACTTTATGCCTAAAGCAACTAGAAAGGGAAGAGATGCAGAAGCCTAGGTCTAGTAGAAGGAAAGAAATCTTGAAGATCAGGGCAGAAATAAATGCAAAGGAAACAAAAGAGACCATAGCAAAAATCAACCAAGCCAAAAGCTGGTTCTTTGAGAAGATAAATAAAATTGACAAACCATTAGCCAGACTCATCAAGAAACAAAGGGAGAAGAACCAAATCAACAGAATTAGAAATGAAAATGGAGAGATCACAACAGAAAACACAGAAATACAAAGGATCATAAGAGACTATTATCAGCAACTATATGCAAATAAACTGGACAACTTGGATGAAATGGACAAATTTCTAGAAAAGTACAATTTTCCAAGACTAAACCAGGAAGAGATAGATAATATTAATAGACCCATCACAAGCATGGAAATTGAAACCGTAATCAGAAACCTTCCAAAAAACAAAAGCCCAGGACCAGATGGCTTCACAGCTGAATTCTACCAAAAATTTAGAGAAGAGCTAACACCTATTCTACTCAAACTCTTCCAGAAAATTGCAGAGGAAGGTAAACTTCCAAAATCATTCTATGAGGCCAATATCACCCTAATTCCAAAACCTGACAAAGATGCCATAAAAAAAGAGTACTACAGGCCAATATCACTGATGAACTTAGATGCAAAAATCCTTAACAAAATTCTAGCAAATAGAATCCAACAACACATTAAAAAAAATCATACAACATGATCAAGTAGGCTTTATCCCAGGGATGCAAGGATTCTTCAATATTCGCAAATCAATCAATGTAATACACCACATTAACAAATTGAAAAATAAAAATCACATGATTATCTCAATAGATGCAGAGAAAGCCTTTGACAAAATTCAACATCCATTTATGATAAAAACCCTCCAAAAAGTAGGAATAGAAGGAACATACCTCAACATAATAAAAGCTATATATGACAAACCCACAGCAAACATTATCCTCAATGGTGAAAAACTGGAAGCATTCCCCCTGAAATCAGGAACAAGACAAGGGTGCCCACTCTCACCACTACTTTTCAACATAGTTTTGGAAGTCTTGGCCACAGCAATCAGAGCAGATAAAGAAAATAAAGGAATCCAGATTGGAAAAGAAGAAGTAAAACTCTCTCTGTTTGCAGATGACATGATCCTCTATATTGAAAACCCTAAAGACTCTACGAGAAAATTACTAGAGCTAATCAGTGAATATAGCAAAGTTTCAGGATACAAAATCAACACACAGAAATCCCTGGCATTCCTATACACTAACAGTGAGAAATCAGAAAGATAAATTAAGGGAACAATTCCATTCACCATCGAAACAAAAAGAATAAAATACTTAGGAGTATTTCTACCTAAAGAAACAAAAGACTTATATATAGAAAACTATAAAACACTGATGAAAGAAATCAAAGGGGACGCAAACAGATGGAGAAATGTGCCGTGTTCGTGGATTAGAAGAATCAATATAGTGAAAAGGAGTATACTACCCAAAGCAATCTATAGATTCAATGCAATTCCTATCAAGCTACCAGAGGTCTTTTTCAAAGAATTAGAACAAATAATTTCTCAATTTGTATGGAAATACAAAAAACCTCGTATAGCCAAAGCAATCTTGAGAAAGAAGAATGGAACTGGCGGAATCAACCTACCTGACTTTAGGCTATACTACAAATCCACAGTCATTAAGACAGTATGGTACTGGCACAAAGACAGAAATATAGATCAATGGAACAGAATAGAAAGCCCAGAGATAAATCCACACATCTATGGACACCTTATCTTTGACAAAGGAGGCAAGAATATACAATGGAGAAAAGACAACCTCTTTAACAAGTGGTGCTGGGAAAACTGGACAGCCACTTGTAAAAGAATGAAACTAGATCACTTTCTAACACCATACACAAAGATAAACTCAAAATGGATCAAAGATCTAAGCATAAGACCAGAAACTATAAAACTCCTAGAGGATAACATAGGCAAAACACTCTCTGCTATAATCCAAAGCGGGATACTCCATGACCCACCTCCCAGAATATTGGAAATAAAAACACGAATAAACAAATGGGACCTAATTAAAATTAAAAGCTTTTGCACAACAAAGGAAACTATAAGCAAGGTGAAAAGACAGCCTTCAGAATGGGAGAAAATAATAGCCAATGAAGCAACAGACAAACAATTAATCTCAAAAATTTACAAACAACTCCTGCAGCTCCATTCTAGAAAAATAAACAACCCAATTAAAAAGTGGGCCAAAGAACTTAACAGACATTTCTCCAAGGAAGATATAAAAATGGCTAACAAACACATGAAAAGATGCTCAACATCACTCATTATCAGAGAAATGCAAATCAAAACCACAATGAGGTACCACTTTACACCAGTCAGAATGGCTGCCATCCAAAAGTCTACAAGCAATAAATGCTGGAGAGGATGTGGAGAAAAGGGAACCCTCTTACACTGTTGGTGGGAATGCAAACTAGTACAGCCACTATGGAAAACAGTGTGGAGGTTCCTTAAAAAGCTGCAAATAGACCTGCCATATGACCCGGCAATCCCACTGCTGGGCATATACACCGAGGAAACCAGAATTGAAAGAGCCACGTGCACCCCAATGTTCATCGCTGCATTGT
>ML660765.1:179440-261869 GCA_007570785.1 Antilocapra americana | reverse complement strand
AAAGAAGGCAGTTGAAACTTCAGGGTCTTTGGTTTATGGAAAGTGCTGGCAAGGCTGTTGGCAGTATCTGTGACAACCTATATTTTCTTTTCTGAGTTTTTAATTTACATAAATTCAAATGCACAGATATTAAGTACTCAGTTCAGTAAAATTTGACAATTATACAAGTTCACAAAACTACTAAACAAAATTAAATATAGAACACTTTGATCACCCCAGAACTGGTATCTCTTGTCCCTTTGCAGTCAGTTCCCTTCTCCTTTGCACACTCACCTTAGAAGTGGTTACTGTTTTGATTTCTGTAACTACAGGTCACTGTACTTGTTCTTAGACGCATGGACCTGCAGTCGGGCATCGTGTGCTTTTTATGTCTGGCTTTCGCTAAACTAATGTGTTGAGATTTCTGTGTTTTTGTGTGTATCAGTAGTTTTTTCTTCCTATTGCTACCTGATATTCCTGCATATGAATCCACAAACAATTTATTTTTCCATTTATAGACTTTCTGGTTCTTTCTATTTTGGACTTGTTTAGATTTTCTTTTTTAAAAGTATTCAGATTATCTGGGGGTAGATTTCATGCATAATTGTGAAAGAAGAGAATATGTTTTGCAAAGAGGAGATTTCTCTAACAAAGCTTCATTCCTTTTCTGAAGAGAAAATAGAATTGCATTTGTTTTGGAGCAGAGAGGATTTCACATGGACTTCTAAATATTCGCAGCTGTAAGATTTGGGGGACACGGAATTCTCTTCCAAGAGATCATGTGGCATCTCCTTTACTGAAGGACCTTGATGATACTCATTCTGATTGATTTGGGATAATTTGGATGAAATTCAGAGGCACAGGCAAGGATCAGATCAGTATATTTCAGATGTTACTTTTAGCCCCAAGCTGATCTAGCCACCATTCTTTCAAAAAACTACTTCATTAGCTGCCATGGTGCAGACATGTGCTTTGCTGTTTGACCAGACTCTCTGCTTTACTTTTAAGAAAACTTCAGCTTACCTTGATATGTTGAAATAGCACCTGTGCCTCATTCTTCAGTCATTTGTCCATCTAACACATTCTTGTCTACCAACTTTCTGTCCCCATCTCTGGCCTCTCCTCTCCTGATCTGTAACCCCTCCCCAGGGAAGGGTGAATGACTGACTCGGTTGATGGATATGGGAGGAGAGGTTGTGCACATTCAGCTCGGCTTTTCTTCCCGTCCTCAGCCAACAGAGGGTGTTACTATCTACAGTCTGCCACACGGGAAGAGTAGCCTGCCTTTGGAGAGCTGAGACGGAGGGCTGAAGCTGTCCAGTTCTGCCAGGAAGTGCACGAACAAGTGAGTTAAACTCACGAGTGAAATACTGACAGGACTTTGGCTTCTGCTCTAAATCTATGTTATGCAGTCAAATTTTCCAGTAAAGAAAGGAGATATTTTGAGTGTATTATCTTTGAGTATATCAGTTTTGCTTAACTTTTATGTTTCCTAATTTGCAATATGGTGGGGAAGAGGGGTATGGTAAAATATAATTTTAACATGTATGTAATTCCTACAAATATGTGATGAGTACACATGAAAGATATAGTTCACTAATTAATGATGGACATACCAGGAAAGTAAAGCTGATTCAAAGAGGATATAAGAGACTGAAAGAAAGTAAAAGACAGCTAAGACCATTTCTTCAGCTAGATGCAAAACTAGTTAATGTTCTATAGAGTAATAAATTTGAAACTTTGGGATATCATTTCTTCTGAAAAGAAATTACTTGCATCTCTACTGGACAAAAAAAATGTAACATATTTTCTAAGTAAATAAACAGCTGTACAGAATTAGGGCCTTAATCAAAAGTAGATAACATGTTCAGGTCATCTTTCCATATGTCAGATGACCCTTGTTAGATATCATAGCTTCTTAGACAGAAAGCTCTCATATGGCTTTCAAAAGGCATGAAGTGATTTTTTTTTTTTTTGCTTTATTTTTAAGTGTGGGTACTCTTCTTTTTTTTATTTTTTTAAATTTATCTATTTATTTTCTTTACATTATTGTGTTGATTTTGCCATACATTGACATGAATCTGCCATGGGTATACATGTGTGTCCTTCTTAACAGTTGTTGTTTATCAGGACACCAAACATCCTATAAAAACAAGCACTCATTCAGTAGAAAAGAACACACTCTGGCCTGGAATATGACGGCTGCAGTCAGCTGTTGCTAACTGGGCACTTTCACCTGGCACTGGGAATAACCTTCCTGAACCAGTCACTGCCCCTGGCATCTGCTACGGACCGAAGAGGTGTGTTTCCCCCGAATTCGTGTGACGAAACCCTAAACCACCTCCACACACCTTCCCCAGTGTGAGGGTGTCAGGGGATGGAGCCTTAAATAATTCAGTTCAGTTCAGCTGCTCAGTCTGTCCAACTCTTTGCAACCCCATGGACTGCAGCACACCAGGCCTCTCTGTCCATCACCAACTCCCAGAGTTTACTCAAACTCATGTCCATTGAGTTGGTGATGCCATCCAACCATCTCATCCTCTGTAGTCCCCTTCTCCTCCTGCTCTCAGTCTTTCTCAGCATCAGGGTCTTTTCCAGTGAGTCAGCTCTTCACATCAGGTGGCCAAAGTATTGGAGTTTCAGCTTCAGCATCAGTCCTTCCAGTGAACACCCAGGACTGATCTCCTTTAGGATGGACTGGTTGGATCTCCTTGCAGTCCAAGGGACTCTCAAGAGTCTTCTCCACTGCCACAGTTCAAAAGCATCAATTTTTTGATGCTCAGCTTTCTTTATAGTCTAACTCTCACATCCATACATGCTACTTCTGCTGTTAAGTCACTTCAGTCGTGTCCGACTCTGTGTGACCCCACGGACAGCAGCCCACTAGGCTCCCCTGTCCCTGGGATTCTCCCCGCAAGAACACTGGAGTGGGTTGTCATTTCCTTCTCCAGTGCATGAAAGTGAAAAGTGAAAGTGAAGTCACCCAGTCGTGTCCGCCTCCTGGCAACCCCATGGACTGCAGCCCACCAGGCTCCTCCGTCCATGGGATTTTTCCAGGCAAGAGTACTGGAGTGGGGTGCCATTGCCTTCTGCAATCAATATATGACTACTGGAAAAACCATAGCCTTGGTGAGACAGACCTTTGCTGGCAAAGGAATATCTCTGCTTTTTAATATGCTGTCTAGGTTGGTCATAACTTTCCTTCTAAGAGTAAGCGTCTTTTAATTTCATGGCTGCAGTCACCATCTGCAGTGATTGTGGAGTTCAAAAAAATAAAGTCAGCCACTGTTTCCACTGTTTCCCCATCTATTTGCCAAGAAGTAATGGGACCAGATGCCATGATCTTAATTTTCTGAATGTTGAGTTTTAAGCCAACTTTTTCACTCTCCTCTTTCACTTTCATCAAGAGGCTCTTTAGTTCCTCTTCACTTTCTGCCATAAGGGTGGTGTTTTCTGCATATCTAAGGTTATTGGTATTTCTCCCAGCAATCTTGATTCCAGCTTGTGCTTCCTCCAGCCCAGTGTTTCTCATGATGTACTCTGCATAGAAGTTCAATAAGCAGGGTGACAAGATACAGCCTTGACATACTCCTTTACCTATTTGGAACCAGTCTGTTGTTCCATGTCCAGTTCTAACTGTTGCTTCCTGACCTGCACACAGATTTCTCAAGAGACAGGTCAGGTGGTCTGGTATTCCCATCTCTTGAAGAACTTTCCACGGTTTGTTGTGATCCACACAGTCAAAGGCTTTGACATAGTCAATAAAGCAGAAATAGATGTTTTTCTGGAACTCTCTTGCTTTCTCGATGAGCCAGTGGACGTTGGCAATTTGATCTCTGGTTCTTCTGCCTTTTCTAAATCCATATTGAACATCTGGAAGTTCACGGTTCACATATTGCTGAAACCTGGCTTGGAGAATTTTGAGCATCACTTTACTATCGTGTGAGATGAGTGCAATTGTGTGGTAGTTTGAGCATTCTTTGGCATTGCCTTTGGGATTGGAATGAAAACTGACCTTTTTCAGTCCTGTGGCTACTGCTGAGTTTTCCAAATTTGCTGGCATATTGAATGTAGCACTTTCACAGCACCATCTTTTAGGATTTGAAATAGGTCAACTGGAATTCCATCACCTCCACTAGCTTTGTTTGTAGTGATGTTTCCTAAGGCCCTCTTGACTTCACATTCCAGAATGACTAGCTCTAGGTGAGTGATCACACCATCGTGATTATCTAGGTCATGAAGATATTTTTTGTATAGTTTTTCTGTCTATTCTTGCTACCTCTTCTTAATGTCTTCTGGTAGGTCCCTACCATTTCTGTCCTTTATTGCACCCATCTTTGCATGAAATGTTCCCTTGGTATCTGTAATATACTTGAGGAGATCTCTAGTCTTTCCCATTCTATTGTTTTCCTCTATTTCTTTACGCTGATCACTGAGCCCTCCTAATGGGATTAGTCTCTAAGAAGAGACATGAGAGATTTAGTCTCCTCTCTGTACTCTCTGCCACCGCGGATACAGGGGAAGACAGCCTCCTGTGGAAGAGGAAGAGAGTCTTCAACAGATACCAGAGCTGCTGGCTCTACCGTGGACTTCCAGCGTATAGCACTGTGAAGAATACATGTCTGTTATTAAGCCACTCCATCTGTGATATTCTATTAATAGCAACCCAGATTAAGACAGCATCTGTATAGTGATTGGTTTTGGACAGAAGTCTTTACCTTTAGATAAGTAAATTGTCAAATGTGCCTTCAGGTTCCTGAGTTAATTGGCCTGTTTAATAGAGTTCTTTACTGCCTGGACCATAGCGTGTAGTTTGCATAGTGCCAGCCTTTGCTTTTATTGCCCGGCCCATGCGGATACTAAGTATCTGATATAAATCATGGTTTTATTGTGAATTATTAGTAGCTAGCTCTTCCAACAACAATTGACTGGAAAGTTTGTTTCTTCTTGAAACCACACTTGGTTTCTATGACATAAACATAGAACAGAGTGTTTGTCTACTTCTTAGCCATGGCTGGAAGCTAAGACTCTAGTTCATCTAAAAAATGTATCATCATTTTGACTAAAGAAAAATGGATCTAGGACATAAAACTGTTCCATGCTGTTTGTAGTGGAATGTGCTGTCAACTGCCTAGCCCTAGTAACTGAGAATTGCAATTATCTGTAGGAAAACAGAAATTCTGAGGGAGCAGAAGTAACCTGGTATCTATCTATAGATGAAATAGCTTGGCTATCCCATTGCTTCTCTTTATAGGATCAGAAATTGATAGCAGGGATTCAATCAGAAGCTGTATTATGATTCAAAACAGTGAAAAATGACTTAAATAATTCTTAGCAATTTACTGAATTGTAAAAGCTCAGTTTTTTCCATCCACGATCATCTTGTACCTTTCATAGAGTACTCAGTTGAGAAAGTTGGACCAAAGCCATTAGTGTATAAAATTGGTCTAGATTCACAAGGAGCTACCTAGAGAAATTCAGTGCTTCTGCTTTGAAAAAAGAGGATTATTGCATAGTGAAATATGTCGAGAAGCCAAATAAAGGTATTGTTGTTGTTGTTTAGTTGCTAAGTGATGTCCAACTCTTTTGCAACCCCGTAGACTGTAGCCCGCCAGGCTACTCTGTCCATGGGATTTCCCAGGCAAGAACACTGGAATGAGTTGCCATTTCTTTCTCCAGGGGATCTTCTCGACCCAGTGATGAACCCACATCTCCTGAACTGCAGGTGAATTCTTTACCACTGAGCCACCAGGAAAGCCCAAAATAAAGGTTTAGATGGACATTAATGTGTATTCTGTGTACTAGGCTTCTGTTAAAATTGTTTTATGTACTTATTTTAGTGAGCTGCATTAAGCTAAATTCAAAGCTAGACATTTCCCTCTTTTGATACCAGAATGTAGAAAGGAGCATTGTTAAGATTAAAAAAAATGCCAGATGTAATACGAGTTTTACCCTTTATTTGAGGATATTAAATTTTGTCATAGAGAATGAAATTTAAAAAAACTGATGGAAGAAGCTTGTCTTTGTTAAGAAATAAGTAGGTTGGTGACCCATGAGGTATGTTAGACAAAGGAAGTAGAGAGTTTGTGTGTGAACACAGAAAGTGAGGGAAGGAACAAGTAGTCTCTAAATATTTATCATATGCTAGCTATACACGGCCTTCCCTGGTAGCTTAGCTGGTAAAGAATCTGCCTACAGTGCAAGAGACCTCAGTTCGATTTCTGGGACAGGAAGATCCCCTGGAGAAGGGAAAGGCTACCCACTACAGTATTCTTGGGCTTCCCTGGTAGCTCAGCTGGTAAAGAATCTGCTTGCAATGCGGGAGACCTGGGTTTGATCCCTGGGTTGGGAAGATCCCCTGGAGGAGGGCATGGCAGCCCACTCCAGTATTCCTGCCTGGAGAATCTCACGGACAGAGGGGCCTGGTGGGTTGCAGTCCGTGGGATCGCAAAGAGTCGGACACGACTGAGCAACGAAGCACAGCACAGCACACGGCACGGCTCTGCATGGGAAACTCAGTGTCTGTGAGAGCAGGGATCAGCTACTCATTAGTGCCATTCACGCTGGCCCTACCTATTCGCCACCAGATGAAAAACCATCGCTGCTCATCAGGCTCATTGCTGAGCTACACTGTGGCCACAGGCGCTTGCCTCTGGATAGTGAACACACAGGAGCCAGTGTATCAAGGTGATTGCTCACATGACAACTGGAATTGAGAGCAAAAGCGTGTCAGAAGCTTGGAACTGCAGTCATACCCCGCAGACGGCTGGTTCTCCATCGGTGCCCCTTTACCCCCGTCTCTCGCCGTCCCCCTCTGACTGTCACAGACACCATGACAGTGGCGGTCATCCTCCCTCTGGACCCGCACGGCTCCCCTTCACCCAGCTGTGCTGGTCCCGCTGTTTCCGCTCTGTCCCTCCTTTCTGTCTCTTCTTTCCTGTCCTTCCCTCTCCCTTTCTTGCTGTCTGCATAATCTGCCCTTTCTCCTTCCCCCCTTTCATCTTCCCCTCTCCCTTTCCTTTCTTTTCTGTTTCCTGTCCTTTCCCTTCTTTCTCTTTTTCTCTCTTTCCCTCTCTTCTTTTTCTGTTTCTCTTGACTCTCCTTGCTGCTGCTTCTACATGGTTTTCTTTAGAAAGATGTTAGGGTGGTTTAATGGGAGAAGGATGTGAGAGTATGGATGTGAGAGCTGGATGGTGGAGAAAGCTGAGCGCCGAAGAATTGATGCTTTTGAACTGTGGTGTTGGAGAGGACTCTTGAGAGTCCCTTGGACTGCAAGGAGATCCAACCAGTCCATCCTAAAGGAGATCAGTCCTGGGTGTTCATTGGAAGGACTGATGTTGAGGCTGAAACTCCAACACTCTGGCCACCTGATGCTAAGAGTTGACTCATTGGAAAAGACCCTGATGCTGGGAAGGATTGGGAGCGGAGGAGAAGGGGACGACAGAAGATGAGATGGTTGGATGGCATCACTGACTCAATGGACATGAGTTTGAGTAAACTCCAGGAGTTACTGATGGACAGGAAGGCCGGCACGCTGCGATTCATGGGGTCGCAAAGAGTTGGACACGACTGAGTGACTGGACTGAACTGATGGGAGAAAGACAGCAAGACAGTATTTGTGAAAGTAGGTAAGAAAGATAAACAGAAGTCTTGGGTGGAGGTAGAAAGTCAAAGTGGAAATACTGCACTCTGCAGAGCCCTGCTTATTAGAGAAGAGCCACACTCTTGGCTCACTCTTCTAGGCGTTAATGTGAAAGGGGAAACTGATCAGTATTCCCAACTCTTGGGCATATTGCTAGTGTGAGCAGAACTGGGTTCTGGTAGTAAGGAGAGAGGTGATGGAGTAGAAAACTGTACAGTGTTTCTTTCTTTTTTTTTTATTTTCACATGACTTTTTTTAATGTGTGTTACAGGTATTTTCCCATCCAATATACTGTAACCATAAGCTGTTTTGTACAGTGTTTCTTACACCCTGTTGCTGGGCATAGTGTCGTGTGGAGACCCCTCGCTGCGGGGATGAAGCGCTAGACGCTGAATTTCGTAGCCTGGAACAAAGCTGGAGTTCTGACAGTGACTGAGAAAAGGTGAGTAGAAATGGTGAGGGCAGCACTCAGCGCTTCTCACAGTGTCCTTCCGGGCTGGTGATAATGTTCAAAGCATGATTCAGTAATGATTTAAAAGATCAGGAGGACCTCCTAATGTATTCTGGATAACTCTTTTGTAGTTCAATCTACAGGAAGATTTTAAAGTTTTCTCAATAAATATTTTTTGGTACTGAAGCCTGAGGCCCAGCAACAGTTTAGTTGCTAGCACTAGCCTCTACTTGAAAGAACCAGCATTACTTGGAGGTCGTTGGGTCTGTGTATGGGGCCAGAAGAAACAGGTGCTCCTGAAGGAAACCGCAGGGCCCTTCCGGGAGGAGGCTCTCTTCCTCTGCCTTCGTTCCGCGTGGAGGGTCACACGTGCCTGGTAAAGACGAGGGAGTCTCCTGGATGCGAGGAGTCAGGCGCGGCGTCACGCTTTGCCAGGAGATGGCGACACCTGTCTAGCCGGTGGCGATTCCCCACCAGAATCCCTTAAGTTTGTAAGGAATCAGTGTTCTGTCACCAGTTGTTATTTTGACCCTTTACTAGTCGATTTTACACAGAGTGAGGTATATGTGTTTGAATAGTAGTATAAGAATCAGTATTTAGTTGCATATACTCAATTTTTAATTAGTGGTAATTAATGCTGCAAGAAAATATTGTTCAAGACAATGCCAATTATTTATATATATGAATTAAGAATATACATAAAAATTACAGATGAGAAGAACTTTCCAGATAAACAAGGTATCTTGTAGAGGAACCAGTGCAAAACTGATTAGGTGAGTTTAGCTGCTGTGGCCACAAAGCTTTCAGCCAAGTTTTCAGTGTTGGCTGTATGTAGTAATCATTAAGGCAGTTAAAAAAATTACTGATGCCTGAGCCTTATCCAAGAGATTCTGATTTAATTAGTCTGAGGTGAAACCTAAGCATCAAATATTTTTAATTTCACAGGTGATTCTGTTGTGCAGCCAGAATGAGCACGCCTGCCATTGGCCTGTGGCTGTCGTTAGTCCGTGTTGGGTCCTCCGAAAGGAGAGCAGGAGAGCAAACGGTGCCAAGAGGGAACTGGCTCCTGCGGAGGAGCCCCCTTCTGGGGAGTCTCAGAGGACTGGCAGCAGCTACAGAAGCCTCCTGCTGTGAGGGTCAGTGGTCAGCCTTTGATTCGCTTCTAAAAATAGGAAACACACAGAAACATACCTGACCTCCAGTTTGGCAGGATAAAAGCAGGGGAAAAGGCAGATATAAAGGTGGAAGGGGGTCACAGAGCACGAACACAGCTGAGGACCTGAGTTACCCAGTGTCTGGGGTGTCGATAACTCTTATGTGTAGGCAGACACTTTGTCTTCTAATAACTTACTGAAAAATGCTTACGTACTACATGCTCTACAGACTGCAGTGATAAAGGAACTGCTGTAAATTGAGGTTTGAGAAACGGGCAGGAAATCAAATGGGCCTGGTGGAACATGGGAAGGAGATGGACACTTCTGAAGGACTTCAAACAGGGGAGTGACACGATCCCGTTCTGTCAGAATTACCCTGGTTGCTGGGTGGCAGACAGACTAAAGGGGAAAAAATGACAGCAGAATATCTAGTTATTCCCACTTAGTCACTTCCTGAGTGAAAGAGAAAGGCTTCTTAATGGAACTCTGTCCCTTTGCTGTGTTCAGGGCAAAACTGTGCAGTGGGCTTTCTGGCCTTCGTACCCTGCTCTCTCTGTTAATGTCCTTCTTCCCTCTTCAGTCCCCACTTATATCTACACATCAGGGGCTGCAACCTTCTTTATTTCTGCTCCCCACTTAACCACCAGACCAGGAAGGCGCTGCTGCACCACTGACTGCCAACATTCCAGGTGATGCTTCACGTCTGGGACTGATGTCCGCATTCTAACCGGTGCTGTCCATGGAACCAACAAGGGCGCTAATGCTGGTTCATTCTGCCGGCCCCCGCAGTGTCGTCGGAACAGCCTGCTCTTCCTGGCGGCCAGCAGCACCCACGTCTTGTCTTACCTTTCAACTCAAAACAGCACAACTGTAGAGCTTGCAGACGTGAATTAAGGTCCTGGCCCACATGCTTATTGGTTTATGATCTGAAGCTGTTTCCTTAACCTGGCTATAGCTTTCTCAGATAGACAGTAGGGAAAATAGTATTTGATTTACAAGATTGGTATAAGAGTTAAATGACACAGTGTGTGAAACCGCACAGTGCCTGATACAAAGAAAGTCTTCCATAAATAGTTTCTTTCCCTTCCCACCAGACCAGCCTGTCCTCTGTTCTCCTCTAGAGTAGACACACACCGGTTCACATGGCTGGTCAGCATCCATTCTGCCTCCTGGGAGCCACCTCACTTCCTTTGGAGGAATCATTTAGCCTCTATAGCTTTGGTGGGGCTGTAAATTAGGAATTTTATTCTTTGTGCACTTGCTCCAAACTAGGCCAGCTGATTAATTTCTCCCTGGACTTACACAGGGAGGTACACAGACAGGAAGGACAGATGCTGTCTACACAGCCGGAGCTCTCTTAGCCCTGCCTCATCCTTGTCTCACATCCAGACTCGGTTCTCCAGCATCTTGTCTGTTCCCTAACCACTTGTTATTCCTTTAATACACTCTCTTCTGGCTTAAGGAAGCAGAATTGTTCTCTGTTATCTGCAAATTGTAACTGATAAACATATTCTCATAAAACTCTGAAGTCTTACTTCATTTCACTCTTTGTATATTTGTGAGTTGCTGATATCTTTTAAGACTTTGGTCACTTACTTTACTTACTTTCTTTATTATTTGAACTCTGTGACATACGGTAAGTTGTCATAAGTCAATAATGGTGCTAACCGACAGTCATTATTAGCTCTCCCGTTTTTCCTTTAAGACTCTAGTACATCTGGACCAACTTTCTGACCGAGTTGATTGCTGAGTGATCCAATAGATTGAACTATTAGGTTGGTGCAAAAGTATTTGTGGTTTTGCATTGCTGACCTTTGTTGTTTGATGTTGGAATACATTTTTAAATAAATGTGGTTATGTTATACATCATTTTAATGCACATTTCTGCCTTTATTTTTTTGCTAATAACTTTTTGCTTGCTGTTTATTTAATATTTTAGACTATAGAAATGATGTTAGACAAAAAGCAAATTGGAGTGATTTTTTTATTCGAGTTCAGATGGGTCGTAAAACAGTGGGGACAACTCGAGACAACGCATTTGGCCTAGGAGCTGCTAACGAAGGTACAGTGCAGTGGTGGTTCCCGAAGTTTTGCAAAGGAGACAAGAGCCTTGAGGACGGCACAGTGACCAGCCATCAGAAGGTGACAGTGACCGATGGAGAGCAGCCGTCAGAGCTGACCCTCTTACAGTGACGCAGAAGTTGCCGAAGAACTCAAGCGTCGACCGTTTTACAGTCATTCGGCGTTTGATACAAATTGGAAAGGTGAAAAAGCTCGATAAATGAGTGCCTCCTGAGCAGACCAAAAAAACAACTGTCATTTTGAAATGTCTTCTCTCATTGTATGCAGCAACAATCAGCCGTTTTTCCATCAGAGTGTGATGTGCGACAGAAAGTGGATTTTATAAGACAGCTGGCGATGACCAGCTCAGTGGTTGAACGGAGAAGTTCCAGAACACTTCCCAAAGCCAAACTTGCACCAGAAAAAGGTCATAATCACTGTTTGGTGGTCTGCTGCTGGTCTGCTGCACTATAGCTTTCTGGATCCCAGCGAAACCGTTGCATCTGAGAAGTGTGCTCAGCAGATTGATGCGGGGCGCTGAGCGCCGCCACGCCTGAGGCCAGCTCTGGACGATAGGATGGGTCCAGGTCTTCTGCAGGAAGACCCCCAACTGACGTCACCCAGCCAGCGCTTCAAAAGTGGAACAGGCTTTGCCTCATTTGCCATATTCACCTGACCTCTAGTGAACCAGCTACCACTTGTTCAAGCATCTCTACGACTTTTTGTAGGCAAAACACTTTCACAATCAGCAGGAAGCAGAAAATGCTTTCCAAGAGTTCTTCGAAGGCTGAAACACGGATTTTTACTCTATGGGAATAAGCAAACTTATTTCTCATTAGCAAAAATGTGTTGATTGTAGTGGTTCCTATTTTGGTTAATAAAGATGTGTGTGAGCCTAGTTATCTGATTTAAAATTCATGGTCTGAAACTGCAGTTACTTTTGTACCAATCTAAAGGGGCAAATGCAAAACTCCTCCCAAGTAAGGTGGTTTTAACAGGCAAGAAATCATAATACACAATGTGTTATATCCCAGAAGTAAGCAAGCAGGCTGGGGAGGCAACGGGTGTAGGGTGAGAGGACTTAATTGTGTTCTTGGGAGAGTTCCCCCTGAGATGCCGAAGAACACGCCTAGGTCTGTAGCCACCGCTCTACCTATACATGGCCTCTGCACGAGTGATCATATTCGTGTTGGAAGAGTGATTATAGAGCTGCTTCACAGATGTTTTTCAGAGGAAGGGATGTGTGTGTGTGCAAGTACTTGTGTGTGTGTGTCTGTGTGTGTGTGGGCAGATTGGGAGGGAAAGAGTAGAAAGGAAGTCAGATTTTTTGAATTTTCTTATCTGTTACTCCAGAATATTTTATTAACAATTGGCCAGTAAATTGTTGGCAAAATAGAAACCATAGCCTTTTGATTGATGCAAAGATGATTTATATTTATTTAGTACCTGCTATAATCTAGATGCTTACACACAACATCGTTATGAATCCAGATTTATTATTCCATTCTACAGGTAAAAAACTGAGCTTGAATGACTTGAAATACTGTGTTCTAAACGTATCCTGAACTTCAAACTTTCTGCTCTTTTCACCTAACTACTGTAAAATGTTGGTTAATGGTAAGATGAAGCAGCATTGAAAAGGAGTCATAGGGATTGGTAAGTGAAATCTAGGTTCTAGTAAACCCTGCCACTGTCCAACTAAATAGGGTGATTATGGAGAAATTGTTCAATTTTTGATAGACTTTAGTTTTCTTATTTACATTAGGTTGAAGCCTACAAACATTTTAAAAAGACCAGAAATTAAAATTTAAGTAAAATGAGACAGTTGGATCAGTGTGGCCACAGGAGACATTATTGTCTATTATTTTCTATAACTTGATAACCACTGTGACTTCCATGAAAAAGTTTAGCCATGATCCATGTTGATAACCTGGAAAGACCACAGAAATCAGTCAGTCCCCTGGGAGCTGCATCACTTAAGTGTTTACATAGGCTGATTCCTCCCAGTCAGAAGCATATATGGGGTTTTCTGTTGTTCCTGTGTGCTAGGTCAGGGCTTTAAACTTGTATACCAGAAGCAAGGAAGCGGCATACTAAAGTCTTACATCCTCTGGGTATGTGACAAATTTTAAATGAGGGCAGACATGGAAAACTCAAGAAAATTGATCTAGATTTTGTTTTCCTCTTACTTTCCTCCCAACTGTAGGGCCATTTCTAGGAGTGAATGTCTTGTGTGAAGGCCATGGATGTCTTTGCTGTAACCAGGATCTTTTCTATTAGCATTTTCCCTAGGGGACTGGCTTTAGTACTCAGGAAACTCTCCTTGAGGAAATTTAGTTGTTCTGTTTTAAATGTCATGGTTTCTGCTGAAACTTATGGGGGCATTAGCTGCAGAGGGTTAGGTCAAGAAGAGATGAGGAGGAGAAAGTGGGACTTACCCCAAAACAGTGAGAAAATAAATTTCTGTTGTTTAAGCCACCCAGTCTATGGTATTTTGTTTTGGTAGCCTGAACTCATGTAGCAGTGAACTCACATCAAGAGAGAAACGGAGAACCCAGACTGAGGTGGTCACTTTGGGTTTAGAGAAAGAGACAAATAAATATAAACAACTTAGTGATCTCCCAAATTGAGGGAATAAGAGAAGGAGAAATCTAAGCCAGCCCCAAGATCTCTAATGCAAGTTGGGAAACTTGGGAGTGTGTGTGTGTGAGAAGCTGTTAAAAAAGCTATGCACCCCCCAAAATTTTTGTGGCTTACAAGATATAGACCTTTATTTCTGTCTCATTTGTCAGTTCAAGCTCAGCACTTCAGATTGGTGGGCAGCTCTGCTTCTCAGTGATCCAGGTTCCTAGCCTGCCATTAGTTGTCATCTGTACGGCTGAGGTGAGCTTACCACACACTTCAGAGTTTGCAAAAGGGAAGGGAGATGGAACATAGAGGAAACAGATGCAGCATCAGCATCCGAAGCCTCAGAGCTGGGAGTGGCACTCCGCGCCTTTGTTTACATTCCTTTCAAGAGGAGTTAGCAGTGTCCTCAGAACTAACTTCAAGAAAGACCAGGAAATTTTGTATGTTCGGGAAGCTTCATGCCAAGCTAAAATTCTCTTTCTCCAGAAGAAAATGATAACAGATTTTGGCAAATCTTAAGCAGACTTTACCACAGTGATGATGCGAATGAGGCTAAAGATGTACATTTAGGAGCCATAAAACTTGAAACAGATGAAATCTCAAGAGAATGTGTGCAGATGAAAAAATGCAGTGAAGGAAATGCAGCATTTAGAACAGGGGCCTGTGAAGGAGGTCGAGAATAACTGGGCATAAATACAGGAGTGCATCCGTAACTACGGGATGGGCATTTATCATTTTTCAGCCTACCAAGTATCTCGGCCCTCTTTCTGTGTGTGAGGAATTTCTTACCTCATGAATTTTGGTCTGAGGAGAACCTGCCTTCAAACACAGAGGTTGAAGGTACCATATATTTCCTTCCCAGCCTCCCTGTAGCAAGAATGTGAACGTGTGTCCCAGCTCTGCCAGTCAGATGCAGCCCCCCGTCTGCCAGCAGCTGCAGTGAGGGGGTGTCCGGGCCCCAGTGCCGGCAATGCTGGCGGTGCGAGCTGCAGGCTCGGTGTTTGCCTGAGCACTAACCGCCTTCACAACTTAAGCAGCATGCTTCTGCTGAGTTACTTTAAGTATTGCTCCTGTCTGCATAGCCTGTAAGCCACCTTCCCCATCTAATTCTGATTCTTCAATCAATGAAATCTCATTACAATAAGTTCCTTTTTCTTTCCTTAAAAGAAAATCTCTTGCTTATAATTAAGAGCTATGGCCATACTTTTTTTTTTTTTTTTAATGTACATTTGTGCTGCTGCTGCTGCTGCTAAGTCACGCTGGTCGTGTCCGACTCTGTGCGACCCCACAGATGGCAGCCCACCAGGCTCCCCCGTCCCTGGGAGTCTCCAGGCAAAAAAAGTACTGGAGTGGGTTGCCATTGCCTTCTCTGGTACCTTTGTGATTTGTTCTTAAAAGTGAATATGTTTAAAAATGAATATAGTGAATATGTTTCAGAATATTATCCAAAAAGGAAAGCATTTTTTAAAAAAATTTAGGATCTAAATTTCTCCAGAAAAATATGCATATTTATAACACAGGTCGTGAGCCGTAGATCGGGGCTGGTCACAGAGAGCCTCACCGTGTCCAGGCAGCCGTAGATCAGGGCTGGTCAGAGAGTCTCACCGTGTCTAGGCAGACAGACTCAGAGATCATCATGATTAGAACATGTTGTAGGATATTTTTTGAGTCATATAAGACTGGTGGTTTTATGAGACTGCATGAACACTGACTTAGACCACAAGAGCAGTGACCTTCCTGTAGTGAGTGACGGGACGTGCAGAAGGGAGGCTGGGCTGCTACTGTTGCAGGTTGCCTCTTGAAGCAGACTTCAGACATGATTTAAAATTTATTTTCCCTGTCAGTTGAGGGTTCTATAAGTTAATTATGCCTTATGGGAATGAGTCATATATTTTATAATTTCAGAATCTGTATTTTTTTTATCCAGCTCTGGGTTATCTGTTAAGATAAACTCTTTTTTCTGATTAGACAGACACAGATTTAAATGGAGATAGAAGGTTGCTGATTATTCCGTCAAAACCAGAAGTCTCACAGCACTATTGAAACATTATGATCCTTTTTTTAAAATCTATTCTTTTTTATAATTTTTAAAAATACTTCTTTGTTTATTGGTCTGCTGGGACTTTGTTGCTGCAGGGGCTTTTCTCTAGCTGTGGTCCGCAGGCTTCTCACGGCCGTGGCTCCTCTCGTTGCTGAGTGTGGGCTCCAGGGCACACAGGCCTTGGGTGCTGCGGCCCCGGGCTCGGGAGCGCAGGCTCGGCTCTTGTGGCCCGTGGGCTCTGCAGCCCATGGGATCTTCCTGGACCAGGGATCGAACCTGTGTCTCCTGCACTGGCAGGCTTACCACTGAACCACTAGGGAAGCCCCCAAAAGTCTAGTCTTCATGTTCCCCCGTTCCTTTCTTTGTTTTAATTCTCTTTTCTGTCTCCTTTTACTGAGAACTTCTTAAGTGGACGTTGGCTTCGCTATTCCTCATTCCCATTACTGGTCCTTTCTAAGTTTTCCAGCCGTCCTCTTCAGTTTTCACTCGAAAAAACAGAATCGTGTGTGGGCTTATGTGCATATTTACTTATTCTACAGGGCGGTCTTTGTTGTGAGTCTAGCAGTTCGTTAATAAGTTTTGGTTTTGAACGACTTACTGGCTAGGCAAACTAGAAAACCGTAAAACACGGATGCGGTCCAAGAACCCTATCCTGCAACTAGAGAGAAGTCTTTTTTAATCTTTCATTTCAGTCGTTGCTACTGTGTCTATGAATTTCTGGGCTGAATTTACATAATTATTGCTTCTCTTCTGTGGGAATGAGAATATATTATTTTTAGGATGTAATGCTTACTGAAAGAGTTCCTGCTGCACACCAGTCACGTAGCTCTTCTTTTTAAGTTCATTTTTAATTGGAGGATAATCGTTTCACAATGCTGTGCCGGTTCCTGCCATACAGCAGCACGAGTCAGCTTCAGGTACACGTGTGTCCTGTCCCTCGTGACCCCCTCCCACCCCTCTGAGTTGTTACAGAGCACGTGGTTGCGCTCTCTGTGCTATATGGCAACTTTCCACTAGCCATCTGTTTTACTTTTGGTAATGCATATCTTTCAATGCTACCTTCTCAATTTATCCCACCCTCTCCTTCCCCCACTGTGTCCACAAGTCTCTTCTCTATGTCTGCATCTCTATTCATGCCCAGATTCTCTATCACTACCATTTTTCTCGATTCCATATATTTGTGTTAATTTACAATATCCATTTTTCTCTTTTTGACATATTTCGCTTTGTATAACAGGCTCCAGGTTCATCCATCTCACTAGAACTGAATCAGATTTGTTCCATTTATGGCTGGGATGTATTCCATAAAGTGCTGCACTTAATACGTCAGCAAATTTGGAAAACTCCTCAGTGGCCGCAGGACTGAAAAAGGTCAGTTTTCATTCCATTCCCAAAGAAAGGCGATGAAAGGACTGTTGAAGCCACCCAACAGTGGCGCTCACTTTGCACTAATAAGGCTGCGCTCAGAACCCTCCAAGCCAGGCTTCAGCAGCACATGGACCGAGAACTTCCAGACGTTCAAGTTGGTTTAGAGAAGGCAGAGGAACTAGAGATCAAATTGCCAACATCCGCTGGATCGTAGAGAAAGCATGGGAATTCCAGGAAGGCATCCACTTCTGCTCATTGACTATGTGGAATCCTTTGATTGTATGGATCACAACAAACTGTGGAAAATATTTAAAGAGATGAGAATACTAGACCATCTTACCTGTCTCCTGAGAAACCTGTATGCAAGTCAAGAAACAACAGTTAGAAACTTACATGGAACAACTGACTGCTTCAAAATTGGGAAAGGAGCACAACAAGGCTGTATATTGTCACCCTGATTATTTAACTTCTGTGCAGAGTACATGATGCGAAATCCTGGGCTGGATGAATCTCAAGCTAGAATCAAGATTGCTGGGAGAAATATCAACAGCATCAGATATGCAGATGATACCACTCCATTGGCAGAAGTGAAAGGAACTAAAAAGCCTCTTGCTGAGGGTGAAAGAGGAGAGTGAAAAAGATGGCTTAAAACTCAACATTGAAAAAAATACCCCAATGTTCATCGCTGCATTGTTTACAATAGCCAGGACATGGAAGCAACCTAGATGCCCATCAACTGATGAATGGATAAGAAAGCTGTGGTATATATACACAATGGAATATTACTCAGCATTAAAAAAAAATTCATTTGAAGCAATTCTACTCAGATGGACGAAACTGGAGCCCATTATCCAGAGTGAAGTAAGCCAGAAGCAAAAACAACAATACAGTATATTAACACATATATATGGAATTTAGAAAGACAGTAATGAGAACCCAACATGGGAGACAACAAAAGGAACGCAGATGTATAGAATAGACTTGTGGACTTTGTGGATGAGGGTAAGGGTGGGATGAGATGGGAGAAGGGCATTGAAGCATGTTAATTGTCATGTGTCTAATCAATCGCCAGCCCAGGATTGATGCTCGGGACTGGTGCAGCGAGATTTTCCGGGGGGAAGGGAGGAGGGAGGGGGGACCCGGAGGGGAAGCATATGTAAACCCATGGTGATATCATGACAATGTATGGCAAAAACAATAATAAAAAAAAAGAAAAAGAAAAAAAGAAAAAAAGCTCATGGCATCTGGTCCTGTCACTTCACGGCAAATAGAAGGGGGAAAAGCAGAAGCAGCGACAGGCTTTATTTTCTTGGGCTCCAAAATCACTGCGAACGGTGACTGCAGCCACAAAAGTAGAAGATGCTTGCTCCCTCAAAGAAAACCTATGACAATGTGGACAGCATAGTAAGAAGCAAGTGAAGCTGCTCAGTCGTGTTCGACTCTTTGCAACCCCAAGGACTATAACCTATCAGGCCCCTCTGACTGTGGGGTTTTCCTGGCAAGAATACTGGAGTGGGTTGCCTTTTCCTTCTCCAAAGACATTGCTTTTCTGACAAAGGTCCATCTAGGCAAAGCTATGGTTTTTCGAGTAGTCATGTACAGATGTGAGAGTTGGTCCATAAAGAAGGCTGAGTGCTGAAGAATTGATGCTTGTGAATTGTGGTGCTGGAGAAGGAAGACTCTTGAGGAGATCCAACCAGTCCATCCTAAAGGAAGTCAGTCCTGAATATTCATTGGAAGGTCTGATGTTGAAGCTGAAACTCCAGTACTTTGGCCACCTGATGCGAAGAACTGACTCATCTGAAAAGACCCTGATGCTGGGAAAGATTGAAGGCAGGAGGAGAAGGGGACGACAGAGGATGAGATGGTAGGATGGCATCACCAACTCAATGTACATGCATTTCAGCAAACTCTGGGGGATTCCTAGGTGGCACTAGTGGTAAAGAACCCACCTGCAATGCAGGAGACATAAGGGACGTGGTTTCAATCCCTAGGTGCCCAGCAACCACTCCAGTATTGGCAGCCCACTCCAGTATTCTTGCCTGGAGAATCCCATGGACAAAGGAGCATGGCAGGGGCTGCAAAGAGTCAGACACGACTTAGCAACTCAACAACGACAGTATTCCATATGCATATGTGTGTGTGTGTGTGTGTGTACGTACCACAACTTCTTTATCCGTTCATCTGTTGATGGACATCTAGGTTGCTCTGTGTCCCGGCTGTTGTAAGTAGCACTGCTATGAACACTGGGGTACAGGTATCTTTTTGAAGTATGATTTTATCAGGGTATTTGCCCAGTAGTGGGATGGCTGAGTCATATGGTAGTTTTATTCCTAGTTTTTTAGGGAACCTCCATGCTGTTCTCCATAGTGGCTGTATCAATTTACATTCCCTTTTCTCCACTTCCTCTCCAGCATGCATATATTGTTTGTAGATTTTTTTAATGATGGCCATTCTGACTGGTGTAAGGTGTTACCTCACTGCAGTTTTGAATTGCAGTTGTCTGATGATGAGTGATGTTGAATATTTTTCCTGTGTTTATTGGCCATCTGTATGTCTTCTTTTTTGGGCTTCTCATGTAGCTCAGTCGGTACACATTCTGCCTGAAATGCAGGAGACCCAGGTTTGATCCCTGGGTAAGGAAGATCTCTTGGAGAAAGAAATGGCAGCCCGCTCCAGTATTCTTGCCTGGAGAATCCCTTGGACAAGGAGTCCTGCAGGCTGCAGTCTGTGGGGTCGCAGGAGTGGAACACGACTTAGTGACTACAATACTGCTACAATACTTAGTGACTGCAATACTCCAAGAAGACATTTCTTCTTTGGAGAAATGTCTGTGTAGGTCTTCTATGCATTTTTTGATTGGGTTGCTTGTTTTTTGGATGTTGAGTTGCATGAGCTGCTTTTATATTTTGGAGATTAATCCTTTGTCATTTGCTTGATTTGCAATTATTTTCTCCCATTCTGAGGGTTGTCTTTTCACCTTGTTTATAGTTTCTTTTGCTGTGCAAAAACGTTTAAGTTTAACTAGGTCCCATGTGTTTATTTTTGTTTTGATTTCCCTTACTCTAAGAGGTGGGTTAAAGAGAATCTTGCTCCCATTTATGTCAGGGTGTTCTGCCTGTGTCCCCTACTAAGAGGTTTATAGTTTCTGGCCTTACATTTAGTTCTTTTATCCATTCTGAGTTTATTTTTGAGTCACAGCTTTTGTGCTTCCCCACCTTTCCACCCCACCCATTGGTTCTGTTCTCTGAGCCTTGGAGTGGTGTTAGAACATGTGCCAGCCTCCATGGATGGTACTTAGAACTCTGTTGCTGTTTTGAGTCTTTAGTTCACACTTCAGTTCTTTTCTTTGGTTAAACATTTCTGTGTCTTGAAGCTTTACTGGAAAAAAAATGTGTTTTATCCTTGGCTATCCTTAAAACTTTATGGTCTGTGCAGTTCTTTCTAGTGTTTATTTTCATTGTCTAAAGACAACTGAAAAGAGCTTTTGAAAATAGAAATAGGCACCTGGTAGTTTGTCTCCTTCCTACTAAAGACCTTCTTAAGTTTATCTGGTAAATTTGCTGGCAGAATCAAGGCTTAGACTCTGTAAAACTCATCGACACAATAGGCAAAAAATAAAAAACTTATAATAATGTAAACTTATTTAAAAGTCAGTATACAGGTGGACCACCTAGGGAAATAAGTAGATACCAACAGAACTTTAAGCTTCCTATCTCACAGCTAGAATCTCCAGATAAAACTGATGGTCTGGATATTTTTGTTTTTGTTTTATCCAGATTGTGTCATGGCCGACGACATTCAGGATCATAATTCAGTGTTGTTAGAACACCATGCAGTATACTTATTTTTGATAAGAATTAAGACAATAATGAGAAATAGAAGGAAGGAAAAGACAAATAAAAGGGAGGGAGAGTGAGAAGAGGAAAAGACTGAAAACAGAAGGAGACTCAGAGGAGGGAGAAACCAAAAGGAGAGCTCAGAGGAGGGAGAGAGGGAGGAGCAGGAGGAGAGCTCAGAGGAGGGAGAGAAGGAGGCAAGAGCAGGAGGGGAGCTCAGAGGAGAGAGAGGGAGGAGCAAGAGGGGAGCTCAGGAGGGAGAGAGGGAGGAGCAGGAGGGGAGCTCAGGAGGGAGAGAGGGAGGAGCAGGAGGGGAGCTCAGAGGAGGAGAGAGAGGGAGGAGCAGGAGGGGAGTTCAGAGGAGGAGAGAGAGGGAGGAGCAGGAGGGGAGCTCAGAGGAGGGGGAGAGGGAGGAACAGGAGGGGAGCTCAGAGGAGGAGAGAGAGAGGGAGGAGCAGGAGGGGAGCTCAGAGGAGGAGAGGGGAGGAGCCAGACGGAGAAATGGGGGGAGAAGGAAGAATGTCCAAAGGTGATAACTGTTTTCTCACCCAGTTCCACATGCAGGTTTATCTGCTCGTTAGCCTAGGCTGCCTTATGTAACCTCCAGAATGGAAAGAATTGGACTATTTTATAATATAATCCCGAGCTCTATCCTTGGCTAGCCTTTTCAGATTTAATCAAGGAACGTTGGCATAGTATATTAGGATCTTTGTCATTCTTCCTAGAAGAATCTGATTTGGAGATGTGTAGGGTCCAGAAAGTTTTTTCAGATCAAAGTAATTTCATTTCTGAACTTTGGGATGTATGTTGTATTAAAACAGAGTTGCAAATACATCTGATTAGTTAGAATGCTCTGGCTCTTTCAGGCAAGAAAGCTGTGTGTTCCATACATTGGACTGTTTTAAGTATAGCTATTTAAGAAATAAGTTGAACTGACAGAGGCAGGGAGTAGGACTTGGACTCTCAAGCCTCAAGTTTAGTATGTGGTTTTGGTCAATTCCCCTTACCTCCCTGGTTCAACTGAGCATGTATGCATAACTGAATTAGTTCCCTTCAGCTTGAACATTACACAATTGCATGATTTAAGACTTTCCTTGAGATTCTTTCATGTCTTGTTTCAGGAGGCATACATCATGTGAAAATGAACACAGGAACTATGCATTGTCCTAAAAAATTGGTGGTTATAAGCACAGGGTCTAGAAAGTCTAAGTAATCACAGCTCTGTCATTTGACTTCAGGCAACCTCAATCCTTATTCTAACCTTCAGTTCAGTCCCTCAGTCATGTCCGACTCTGCAACCCCGTCGACTGCAGCATGCCAGGCCTCCCTGTCCATCACCAACTCCCAGAGCTTACTCAAACTCATGTCCATTGAGTCAGTGATGCCATCCAGCCATCTCATCTTTTGTCATCCCCTTCTCTCATCCAACCATCTCATCCTCTGTCGTCCTCTTCTCCTCCTGCCCCCAATCCTTCCCAGCATCAGGGTCTTTTCAAATGAGTCAGTTCTTTGCATCAGGTGGCCAAAGTATTGGCGGTTCAGCTTCAACATCAGTCCTTCCAATGAACACTCAGGACTGATTTCCTTTAAGATGGACTGGTTGGATCTCCTTGCAGTCCAAGGGACTCTCAAGAGTCTTCTCCAACACCACAGTTCAAAAGCATCAATTCTTCGGTGCTCAGCTTTCTTAATGATCCAACTCTTACATCCATACATGACTACTGGAAAAACCATAGCCTTGACTAGATGGACCTTTGTTGGCAAAGTAATGTCTCTGCTTTTGAATATGCTGTCTAAGTTGGTCATAACTTTCCTTCCAAGGAGCAAGTGTCTTTTAATTTCATGGCTACAGTCTGTATCTGCAGTCATTTTGGAGCCCAAACAAATAAAGTCTGTCACTGTTTCTATTGTTTCCCCATCTATTTGCCATGAAGTGATGGGACCAGATGCCATCATCTTAGTTTTTTGAATATTAAGTTTAAACCAGCTTTTAAACTCTCCTCTTTCCCTTTCAGCAAGAGGCTTTTTAGTTCTTCTTCACTTTCTGCCATAAGGGTGATGTCATCTGCATATCTGAGGTTATTGTTATTTCTCCTGGCAACCTTGATTCCAGCTTGTGCTTCTTCCAGCCCAGCATTCCTCATGATGTACTCTGCATAGAAGTTAAATAAGCAGGGTGATGCTATACAGCCTTGACGTACTTCTTTTCCTGTTTGGAACCAATCTGTTGTTCCATGTCCAGTTCTAACTGTTGCTTCCAGACCTGCATGCAGCTTTCTCAAGAGGCAGGTCAGATGGTCTAGTATTCCCATCTCTTTCAGAATTTTCCACAGTTTATTGTGATCCACACAGTCAAAGGCTTTGGCATAGTCAATAAAGCAGAAGTAGATGTTTTTCTGGAACTCTCTTGCTTTTTTGGTGATCCAGAGGATGTTGGCACCTTTTATGGTTCCTCTGCCTTTTCTAAATCCAGCTTGAACATCTAGAAGTTCACAGTTCACGTATTACTGAAGCCTGGCTTTGAGAATTTGGAGCATTACTTTACTAGCATTTGAGATGAGTGCAGTTGTGCGGTAGCTTGCGCATTCTTTGGCATTGCCTTTCTTTGAGATTGGAATGAAAACTGACCTCTTTCAGTCCTGTGGCCACTGCTGAGTTTTCCATATTTGCTGGCATATTGAGTGCAGCACTTTCACAGCATCATCTTTCAGATTTGAAATAGCTCAACTGGAATTCCATCACCTCCACTAGCTTTGTTTGTAGTGTTGCTTTCTAAGGCCTACTTGACTTCACCTTCCAGGCTGTCTGGCTCTAGGTGAGTGACCACACCATCGTGATTATCTGGGTCGTGAAGATCTGTTTTGTATAGTTTTTCTGTGTATTCTTGCCACCTTTTCTTACTATCTTCTGCTTCTGTTAGGTCCATACCATTTCTGTCCTTTATTGTGCCCATCTTTGCATGAAATGTTCCCTTGGTATCTCTAATTTCCTTGAAGAGATCTCTAGTCTTTCCCATTCTATTGTTTTCCTCTATTTGTTTGCATTGATCACTGAGGAAGGCTTTCTTAGCTCTCCTTGCTATTCTTTGGAACTCTGCATTCAGATCTTTCCTTTCCCCCTTTGCCTTTCAGTTCCCTTCTTTTCTCAGCTATTTGTAAGGCCTCCTCAGACAGCCATTTTGCCTTTTTGCCTTTCTTTTTCTTGGGGATGATCTTTATCACTGCCTCCTGTACAATGTTAATAATCTCGTCCATAGTATTAATCTTTGAGTATTAAAAATGCATATATTATGTAACTAATGCTAGTTCAAAATGAGCTGTCAGAAGGGTCAGCATAACCTGGGTCTCTCTGGACTGTGTCCAGTCAGAAGAGCTCGCTTACCCCATCCACTTCCTCCCTCCAGTTCACTGTAACAGAGATTCCCCTGTTGTTGCTGAGAGCTAGTGCCTGTCCTCACCGAAGTCAGCCTTCATTTTATTATTGTGAAATCCAAGAAACAGATTCTTTGTCCTTGTCTTATTTTTGTGGCATTTGTCACAGTCTGCTGCTTTCCTTTGAAAATATTTTCCTTTGAAAATATTCCTTTGATTTCTGAAGCGCCGCTCTCCCAGGTTTTCCTTGCAGGCCATCCCTTTGCTTTACCCTGTTCACTGAATTAGTTCACCAGCCTAAACAATGACCTGTTTGTCCATAGTGCTTTCATTTTCCAACACATATCCCATTTGAAAGATCATTCTTACCTCAGGAATGCAAGCCTGCCCTGTCAGTCCCCTGCTGAGCACTGTCTGACCCAGGCGGGCACTGCCTCCGCAGTCCTCCCGCTGCACTCCATAGTGCTCCTGCTGACCGCCAGGGCCCACAGGTGAGCGTCTCTGCAGATCCCACTCAGCTGCTGGCCAGGGGTTTTCCTCTGTCCAACAGGACCTTCTATCCCTTAACTGGTAATTAACTCTAGTTTATAATGACGTGAGGTATGTAAAGAATCATTTTCTCTGAGAAGATTTCCCTCAGCTCTGCCCCAACTCCTTGCTGGACTTCAGTGTTGCTCTTTCTTATAGAACTTCTCAAATAGGGTGTATTTATTACGTAAATTTTTAAAACTTTCATCAAGGTTTATACATGCATATGATTTAAACAAACAGTTTCACAATTTTTATTATGAGAAATAATGTCCCACTGTCTAAATCAACTACTTTCAGCCCTTATGGCTTCGTCTTTTGGTTCTAGCTCCATATATCCACATGGCAAGATTTTATTGCTTATACTGCCATTTCATAATTTTTCAGTCTTCTCTCTGTGGAAAATAGGAATTTAATGTTTTCTTTTCCTGCTCTCTTCACCAAATAAATATACACACACATGCACATATCTTCCATAATCCTTCTGATAGAAATATGACACAGTGGTTCACAGCTGAGCAACATACTATGATTGCATTTCTTTCCTTGTATAACCTTTTGTTTTTTTTCGAGAAGATAATAAATGTTTTATTTTCTTGTCTTAGTTTTCTGTGTAGCTATTACTAAATCATCTGTATACTCTTTACCTACCTTAAAAAATTTGTCAGTTATTTAAACTTAATAGACATTTCAGTGAACTTCCTCTCCTTTTATTCCCCTCTCCTGGAGCCCACTGTGCTCTTAAATAATTTCTCTGTCAAGAGCTCAGCTGTTGTTCTAGATTCTCTGGATTCCCACTCCCTCTCATTGTATTGGGTTCTCTATTTTATGTGTCCTATGTTTTCTCGTTTCTTAGTTTATTTTCTTCTAATGAACATCTCCTTTCAAAGCTTCCTAAGAAAGGGTGAGTATGGAGAGATTCATGTGAGACCTTGAAAGTTCAAAAATGTTTTTATTCACCTCTTTTTTTAAGGTGTAAAAATGAATATTTAGAATGAGAAGGAAAATCTCCACAAATATTGGAATATTTGGAATTGTCAGGCCCTTTTCTCCTCAGGATTTCTTTTTTTCCATGTCTTTTTTATAAAAACAAAATTTTATTTGTGTAGTTGATTTACAATATTATATTACTTTCCAGTATACAACATAATAATTTGATATTTTTTATAGGTTATTCTCTATGCAAAGTGGGCTTTCCAGGTGGTGCTACCGCTGCTGCAGCTGCTAAGTTGCTCAGTCGTGTCCGACTCTTCGCGACCCCATGGACTGCAGCCCACCAGGCTCCTCCATCCGTGGGATTCTCCAGGAGTGGGGTACAAGTGCCTTCTCCCCAGGTAGTGCTAGGAGGAGACATAAGAACCACAGGTTCTCTCCTGAGTCGGGAAGGTCCCCTGGAGAAGGAGATGGTGACACACTCAAGTGTTCTTCCCTGGAGAATCCCATGGACTAGGAGCCTGAAGGGCTCTGTGGGGCCACAGAGTCGGACACGACTGCAGCGATTCAGCGTACCGCGCAGAACCCTCGCGGACACCGCCCACACGCCCGGTGCTGCCTGCGGCCCTGTCAGCGGGCTCTGCCCGACGCGGTGCCGCCCGACCCCTCACCTGGTCTGCTCTCCCCTCCTTCTGCCTCTCCTCCAGAGACCACTCGTTTGTTCTTCGTATCTGTGAGTCTGCTGCTGTTTTCTTATGTTTGTTCATTTGTCTTATTTCTTAGATTCTAAATAGGAGTAAAACATACAGTATTTGTCTGACTTATTTCAATAAGAATAATATTCTCTAGATCCATTCATATTGTTGGAAATGGCAAAGTTTCATTCTTTTTCATTATGTATGTTTATGTGTATCTGTGTGTGTGTGTATATATATATATATATATTATATATATATATATATATATTACCACACAACTGCACTCATCTCACATGCTAGTAAAGTAATCCTCGAAATTTCTCCAAGCCAGGCTTCAGCAATATGTGAACCATGAACTTCTAGATGTTCAAGTTGGTTTTAGAAAAGGCAGAGGAACCAGAGATCAATTTGCCAACATCCTCTGGATCATCAAAAAAGCAAGAGAGTTCCAGAAAAACATCTATTTCTACTTTATTTACTATGCCAAAGCTTTTGATTGTGTGGATCACAATAAATCGGAAAATTCTGAAAGAGATGGGACCACCAGACCATCTGACCTGCCTCTTGAGAAATCTGCATGCAGGTCTGGAAGCAACAGTTAGACCTGGACATGGAACAATAGACTGGTTCCAAACAGGAAAAGAAGTACGTCAAGGCTGTCTATTGTCACCATGCTTATTTAACTTCCACGCAGAGTACATCATGAGGAACGCAGGGCTGGATGAAGCACAAGCTGGAATCAAGATTGCTGGGAGAAATAACAATAACCTCAGATATGCAGATGACACCACCTTTATGGCAGAAAGTGAAGAGGAACTAAAGAGCCTCTTGATGAAAGTGAAAGAGGAGAGTGAAAAACTTGGTTTAAAACTCAGCATTCAGAAAACTAAGATGATGGCATCTGGTCTCATCACTTTATTTGTTTGGGCTCCAAAATGACTGCAGATGGTGATTGCAGCCATGAAATTAAAAGACACTTGCTCCTTGGAAGGAAAGTTATGACCAACCTAGAAAGCATATTAGCATATTAAAAAGCAGAGACATTACGTGAACAACAAAGGTCTGTCCAGCCAAAGCTATGGTTTTTCCAGTAGTCGTGTATGGATGTGAGAGTGGGAGTATAAAGCAAGCTGAGTGCAGAAGAATGGATGCTTTTGAACTGTGGTGTTGGAGAAGACTCTTGAGAGTCCCTTGGACTGCAAGGAGATCCAACCAGTCCATCCTAAAAGAGATGAGTCCTGGGTGTTCACTGGAAGGACTGATGCTGAAGCTGAAACTGCAATACTTTGGCCACCTGATGCAAGGAGCTGAGTCATTTGAAAAGACCCTGATGCTGGGAAGGATTGAGGGCAGGAGGAGAAGGGATCAACAGAGGATGAGATGGCTGGATGGCATCACCGACTCAATCGACATGAGTCTGAGTAAACTCTTGGAGTTGGTGATGGACAGGGAGGTCCTGGGGTCGCAAAGAGTTGGACAGAACTGAGCTACTGACTGAACTGAACTGAATGGTAGTTTATTTTAATTTTTTGAGGAATCTCCATACTGTTTTCTGTAGTGGCTGTACTAATTTACATTTCTACCAACAGTGAGCTAAGGTTCCCTTTTCTCCTTTCTTGCAGCTATGAGGTGATAACGTTGTTTTGATTTGCATTTCCCTGATAATTACTGAGTAGAGCATCCTTTCATGAGCCTGTTGGCCGTCCGTTTGTCTTCTCTGAAAAAATGCCTATTCAGGTCCTCTGCCGATTTTTAATGGAGTTGTTTTTTGATATTGATTTGTTGAGTTCTCTGTATAGTTTGGGTTTAGCGCTTTCTTGGACATTGCAAATATTTTCTCCCATTCAGGTTACCGTTTTGTTTTGTTGATGACTTCCTTCACTGTTTAAAAGCTTTTAAATTTGATTATGTCCTTCCTGTTTGTTTTGTTCCACTCCTAAAGTGTTTTTTAAGTAACTAATTTTTTTAAAAATTGCTTGTTTATTTTGGGGGATCTGCTG
Source organism: Antilocapra americana (assembly GCA_007570785.1). Taxonomy (NCBI): domain Eukaryota; kingdom Metazoa; phylum Chordata; class Mammalia; order Artiodactyla; family Antilocapridae; genus Antilocapra; species Antilocapra americana. The sequence goes on along the minus strand of ML660765.1, from coordinate 233,176 downwards.
GGTCTTTGTTGCTGTGCAGGCTTTTCTTCAGCTGTGGGTGGCGGCGCCCCTCCTGCTGCGGTTCCCGCTTCTCCTTGCAGGCTTCTCTCCACTCGCGGGCTTAGGGGTCTCCCCTTCCCGGAGCAGGGGTGGAGCCCGCACCCCCCTTCGGCCGCTCTCCGCTGGGCTGTCAGGGAAGGCCCTCCCACTTCGGCAGGAGCGTTCTTTACCACCGGGTCACCAGGAAAGCCCTGGTCCACGCTCAGGTGGTTTATCGTTTCAGTTAGCTGACGTTGCTTGATAATGTTTTTCATACATATGTATACTGATGTTTTCTTCTTGTTCATAAATTATTGAAAAGAGGGTGTTAAAGTCTCTAACTAGTGTGGGTTTGTCTATTTTTTTTCCCACCTTCATCTGTTTTTTGCTTCTTGTATTAGGCACACATATTCAGGATTATGTTTCAATAATCAATTCAAGAATTGATTATTGTCAATTCTTGGTAAATTGATGCATTTTAGCAGTATTTTCATTCTTCTGTGTCTTCTCTGTTATTAATCCTATCCAGTGAAGTTTTTCTTTCAGGTATTTTGTTTTTCAATAAAATTTCTATTTTTTATTTCATTTTTATATTATTTATTTTATTTATTTCTTTTACAAATGGCGTTCACTTCTCTCCCTATCATGTTTATGTTTTCTTATATCTTTCAAGCATGTATTATATATATAGTAGCTGTTTTAATGTACTTTTCTCCTAATTTTATCATCTTTTTCACTTATGTGCCTGTTTTTATTACTAAGCTCACCCCTTTCTCTGGGACATTATTTTCTTTGCTCTTTTCATGGCTGATTTTAGACTGGATACCAGACATTTTAACTGTGCATTGTTGGTTGATGGAGTTTTTAAAAATTATATCTTTAAATATATATGAACTTTAATCTGGGCCAGTTAGGTTATTTGGAAAGAGTTGGCTTGTTTTGAGGCTAGCTTTAAAGCTTTGTTAAGCTGAGTCCAGAGCAAGATTAGTCGAGGGCTAATTTAGCCTCGCTACTAAAGTGATAAACTTCTGATGACGCTATCCACTGACCCATGTATTAGGAAATCTTTTCATCCTGATTGGTAGGGATTCCAGCCCTTTTCTTCAGACTTCGGTAGTTTCCTCACATGCACGCATTGATCAATACTCGTCCGAAGACTCAGGGGAGCCCCTTGGGAGGTCTTGAGGTCACTCTCTACAAAGCTCCTTTCCGTCTCTCCCGCAGTCCAAATTCTGGCTGCCGTGGCCTTTGAGTTCCCAACCCCATCCCCTCAACCCAACACGACTGCTAATGTCGCTCTGGATTTCCCTCTGCGTGGCACACTGGAAATGCTTTCTAGCATGAGATTCCTTCCTTGTTATCCTTCAGACTTCATTTCTTAGAGTCTTCCTAAAGACCATAAAAAGGATGCACTACACGCCTCAGGTGAAAAGGCTTGTGGTATACTTAGTTAAGGTTACAGCGTTATACTTTTATAGGTATTTTCATCGTAACTAACTAAATCACTCTCCTCCAAATTAGTAAATATATGATTTTTATTCTTTAATTCCTTGAAAGGTGATCAGTCCATGTAAATAGGTCCAATATTTTTATTTTATTTTGTGTATAACTCAGTAAATCAGGGATAGATTCTGACTTTTCAGGTATGTAGACACAGAAATCTTTGCTGTTAACAGTGTAAACTCTTCCTGGAAATTCTCGTGCAACTTTTTAGCAACCTGATGGCCACAATCGCAGCTATGGGCAGGTTTGGGAAAACAGTCATGTTCTTAAGATTCTTTATTTATCTCGAAGGGCTTTCAACCACGGATGTAGGGATCATTACCTCCTCCATGTTAATGTGCTTCAATTCCAAATGCAGCAATGCTTTCCTTTAGGGAAGATGACACAGTGGGGGCAAGATAATTTATGAGCAGAAGCCCAGCCCATCTCAAGGCAGTCATGGGTATGCATGGGCTCTGCAAATACAAAGGGCTCCTTTGAGTGTCATATTTTCTTTTTCTAAAAATTCTGGTAATTTTTCCCAGAATCAGAATGGCTTTAGGATCCACAAGTTTCACAATTTTAGCACGGGCGAAGGAATAGTGCTTACTTTAGGAACACAGTGGCACTGTTGACATAGAGCATTAGTCCAAGTGTGTCAGCTGCTAAAAGGAGACAGAGCTCAGTACTGTCTTACTGATGTGAAAAGGAGAAGAATCAATCATATGTGGTTTCTACAGCAGGAGCCTCCAACTCTTCTAAGTATTTTCTCAGCTCTGAAGCCCTAACATCATAGGGGCTTTTCAGTCAGTGTTCTGAGATGTATGTCATCTAACTTTTGAAATGTAAGCATTTTACACCTTTTTTTTTTTTGACAGCTCAGAGAATGATTTGTTTAGTTTTGTTGTAGTGTAAAGAACCAATAAAAAGAGGCATAGTAATAAAACTACACAGGCCCATAGTTTTATGAATGTTTTAAACACTGAATAATTTTTGAATATTATCATAGTTCAAGATCAAAATGATAGAAAAAGTATAGTTGAAAATGATTACTGTTTTCTCAGCCAAAATTCACACTCACTCTTCCCCTCTCCTAGTTTCCTGAGTAATCGTCCAAGTGCTTTTTATAAGGTAAACAGAAGCAAATCTGTAAATGTGATTTTTACTCCCTCCTTTTTAATGTAAATGCTAGCACAATATGTAGAATGCCCTTAGTTTTGCTTTTTCTAAAAAAAACCCCTAATAATATAGCCTTGAGATCTTTTCACCTGACATTGATATAGTATTAAGTAGCATATCTTTATATGAATGTATCTAGTTTATTTAACCAGTTACTTCCAGATGAATACTTGTGTTGTTTCGCATCTTTCATTATTATAATGGTGTTCCAGTGAAGAACCTTGTAGATACTTTATTTGGTATACGTATTGGTTTAGTTGCAGTACAAGTTCCCAGAAGTGTAACTAATAGGTCAAAGGGTAAATGCATTTGTAATTTTGACAGATACCATCAGATTTCTTTCAAGACAGATTGTACAGTTTCTTCCTCCTAAGAATTAGAATGCTTTTGCCTCTAGCTTTGCCACAAGTGTTTTTTACAACACAATTTTACATGTGTTTGAAAATGTGGATTTTTGATAATATAATAAAGTGATAGTTTAGTGCAGTTTCATGTATATTTTTTCATTTATGAGTCAGTTTAACAATTTCTTATATATATTATTGTTTATTTTTATGAACTCTGTTGTTGCCTTTTACCTATTTTTCTATACATTTATTTAATTTTTAAATTTATATTTGATAAATGTTTATAATCAGAGAGATTAGATCTTGTGCAATGAGTTACAAACATTTATTATTCTTGGTGTGTCATTTGCTTAAGTTTTACTCATGGTATATATTTGCCAGTGAGGAGATTGTTTCTTTTTAACTTAGTTGTTCTTTTATGGCTTCTAAATGATGTCTTAGAAAGGCCTTTCCAAGTCCAAGGTTATAAAGGAATTCTTTCTTGTGCTTTTCATGCTTGATATTTATATATTTGACTCATTTAGAATTTATTCATGTTTAGTTGATGGGATAGATCTAGTTTTATTTTTTACTATAGGGTTCTAATTATTCAAACATTGCATATTAAAAAGTCCAATTTAGGACTTTTGAGATACAACTTTTATGACATAGTAAGTCTAAGTGTGACTTTTGCTCTATTTTTGAACTTTCTACTCTGTTTTTTCAACAGCAAAGATCACTAATATATCTGAAACTAGGTTAAATTTATTACTTCCTGAAGAAGATAGAGATATGTTTTTAGGTCATTGTCTTTCTGAACAAAACAAAAAGGGAACTTTAAAGAATTTGGGACAACATGAAGGGAAAGAGTTGGCTGATTTTCAGAAGTGGTATTTTCTTAAGAATTGGATGATGTTTAGTGTGGATTCAGATTTTCAGAGGGGGAGTACCAAACCAGATGTGGGATTGATTGGCTGCAGCTTGTTCAAACCAGATTGTGATTGGTTATTTACAGCTGCAGACTACAGACAAGAAATAGCCAAACTTAAGAGGTAGGGACTTTTTCTTCTCTGCCCCATTTCCTGTCCGTCTGCTCATGGCATGGGCTAATTCCAACCAGGCTCATCATTTTATATAAACAGAGCTTTATGGGCCTGTTCATGAACATTTCTTTCGGAGAGATAATTTCATACTCATATGAGTCACGGGCAGTATGTCTGGTTTCTATACAGTTGTGATGAGTTCACTTTTCACAATCCTATTTTGACTTATTTCCACCATTAGTTCTGAGAGATGTGGGCAGATGAGATATGGTTGAATCTTTAGACTTTTTCAAGGTGTATATAAAATACAGTTTATGAAATACATGCCCTGATTCTGGTAGGAGGCAAAGAGATTACAGACCTAGGAGTGAAGACCCTAAACATCCTTTGCTGCCAATTATTATGCTAGTCTTCACTCCTAAATATGCACCTACTCAACCAGAAAAGGTGTATGGAGACATTAAAATATTTTAATGAAAAATACTTCACAGTTGAAAAAATTACATTAAATGTCAAAAGAAGTATCTCTAGTAGGGAATATGAGCTGCCTGTGTCTTGTCAGCTTTCAACATTGCAGCCTTGACAGACTGAACAGGGAGTTCTGAAACTGTTCAACAACATGGAAACTTTTGGAATAATCTTTAATTTATGATACTTTAGGTTTGCAGAATTATTCCTTAATCATCTATGTTTCATCTTTATAAATTTTATTGCCATAATTTATTCTTCTGCTATACTTTCCTTTGTAGGTTTATACCTTTAAATTTTTTAAAGTAAATTTTCCTTTATCCTTTACTGTCATTTTATTAGGGCTTCAATTGGGAGTGAAGATAAATGCATATATTTTGAAACTTCTTCAGCTAGAAACTTCCCATAGTATTATCATTTTACTCATCTATTGCATGACTACATTGAACATCCCCTGAGAAAATACCTATGACTTACTCATTTTTATATAATCAGAGCTCCAGCCCATGGCAAACCATCACAAGTTTTCATTAGATTGTTATTATTTTAATCAATTTGTACATTTCAAAATATAGGCACAATGAGAGAAGGAACTTTTTTTAAAAAGAACTCCATTGATAGAGAATCTTCCATCTGACTATATTCTGTGCTAATAGAATTTTTTGAATCTGATGCGAAGTGCAAGTTTTTCTATTCACTTCTCATTATCTATTTTAATCCAGTTATTCTCATTTTAAGCAACTTGCTTTGATTTGAAATAAGATTAAATCTTATTCAGAAAAAAAGCCAGAACATGGCAACAGAGAAAATTGCTGTTGTTTTATATCAAGGGAAGTAAATGTTTCATGGTGGTATGTAGCACACTGCCCTGAATTCCCAACATTCTCACTGCCTGTTTTTCCCCAAAATTAGTGTAAACATTCTATTCCAGGAACTACTTTCTACTCATAAAATGTTGTTCATGAAGTGATTTTCCTTTACTCGCAATCAATGGAGTGATGCACTTTGAATATAGAAGTCGTATGTCTATTCATTGTAATGGATTGTACATTGGTCTCCGTTCAGCACAGAAAGCAAGAGAACCAGATCATCATAAATGGACCATTCATGTTTATGGTTATACACATTTGTGATTACATTTATTGACTCATAGAGAAGAGTCCCATTTGACTTTAAGAATAAAAGAGCTGACCATATTCTAATTTTTTACTACTCAATACAAAAATGATGCTGTGAGCAATGCTGGGAGAGTGACTATTCCAGCTGTCACAAAATCTGAAAAACAATCTCAGTGTTGACCCCTAAATCCTAAACTCTAAAACCAGCACCCTTCCATTCGTCTTTCCTTCCCTTCTTTCTTTTTTCCCCTCCTCCCCTCCTTTGAAAGGGTATTCCTTAATATAGTAAAAAAAAAAAAAAAAAGTTAAGGACAGAAGTACACAATAAAAGTAAGTCTGTGCCCACCACTGACCTCTTGTTCCTCTCTCCGAAGGCCAGCACTGGGGCAAAGCCAACATATTGTGACTCATATACCAAATGTTATATCCTTTGCCAGTATATGTATGCAGAAATTAAGTTCTAAATTTTTCTCAAATGTTTGAACATTGTACATATTTTTGAGTCTTCCATTTTGCTTAATAATGAACAGAGAAGAGTGAACATTTAGAAACATTATTTTACAGCTATAACTGGTGTAGCAGCATTTAACATATGCCCTACTGATGAAAGTTTCAGTGTTTTTCACTCTTATGTTAAAACAGTACAATAGAGGACCTTAGACATTTTTTCTCAAGACATACAGATGCTCCCAAAGACACATGAAAACATGCTCAACATCAGTAATCACCAGGGAAACCCAAAGGCACAATGAGATGGCACCTCGCACGTGTCAGACGGCTGTTATCAGAACACAGCAAAAAACATGGATGGGGAGGGTGTGGGGAGAAGGGAGCTGTCAGCAGGAACGTTAGTTGGTGCAAACGCTAAGGAAAGCCGTGTGGAGGCTCCTTAAGACATTAAAAGCAGGTCTACCATATGATCCAGCAATTCCACTTCTGGGCATTTTCCCAAAGAAAACAAAAAAACTTATTTGAAAAGATACATTCACTCACCGCTATGTTCACTGCAGCATTATTTATGGGAGCCAAGATATGGAAGCAATCTATGTCCATCAACAGACGACGAATGGATAAGAAAGATGTGTTATATATACATATTTGGTATATGGGTATATATGTGGTGTGTGTGTATATAGGGTGTGTGTGTATATATGTGTGTGTATGTATATGTGGTGTGTGTGTATATATATGTGGTGTATGTGTGTATATATGTGGTGTGTGTGTATATATATATGGGGTGTGTGTATATATATGTAGTGTGTATATATGTGGTGTGTGTGTATATGTGTGTGTATATATGTGGTGTGTGTGTATATATGTGTATGTGTGTGTGTATATATATGGTATGTGTGTATATATGTGTGTGTGTGTATATATATGTGGTGTGTGTATGTGTGTGTGTATGTGTGTGTGTGTGTGGTGTGTGTGTATATGTGTGTGTATATATGTGTGTGTATGTGTATGTGTGGTGTGTATGTGGTGTGTGTGTATATATATATATGTGGTTTGTGTGTATATATGTGTGTGTGTGGTGTGTGTGTGTATATATATGTGGTGTCTGTGTATATGTGTGTGTGTATATATGTGTGTATATATGTGGTGTGTGTGTATATATATATATGTGTGTGTATATATATATGTGGTTTGTGTGTATATATATATGTGGTGTATATATATATATGTGTGTGTGTGGTGTCTGTGTATACATGTATAGACACCACACACACACAAACAATGGAATATTAGTTTAAAAGAGAGAGAGTTAAATCTTGTCATTGGTGACGACATGGATGGACTTAGAGGGTATTGTGTTAACTGGAATAAGTCAGACAGAGAAAGACAAATGCTGTGTGCTTTCATTTATATGCACAATCGAAGAAATGAAACAACGAACAAACGTCACAGACCACAGATCCGGAGAGCAGGTGCTCACCAGAGGAGAGGGGCTGAGGGGTGAGTGCAGTCAGTGAGGGAGACCGAGGCGCAGGGCGAGATGCGTGGCCTGGGAGGCGAGGTCGGTGATACTGTCCTCTCTGTATGGGGCCAGATGGCAGCTAGGTAGCAGAGTGATCGTTGGTGATGGGTAGAAAGCCCTGTGTTGTGCATAGACACGGTGAAATGGCTTTCATTTTGTTATTACAACGTAGTAATATATGTACTAGTACATAATTATCTATATATAAGAGGTAAATATTTGTAGAAAAAAATCCCAAATGTGAAATGGCTGAAACAATAAGGTGTGTATATCTAACATATTGATAGACATTTCCAATTTGCCAGCTATAATCCCACTGGCAATGTATGGATACTTTGATTTTCTTGTAACCTCCATTCGAATTTTTAACCTAATTGAAAACTGAAATATCACTTAGTACTAGTTTATGTTCTTTTATTAAAAGTAAGGTTCAGCATCTTTTCATGTGTTGTTGAAATTTTACTGTGATTTTTCTTTTCATTTTTCTATTAAGTGGTTGACTTACACAAGTTTATTACATTAAGTGTTAATTCTTGTCATCTTTTTTGCATATATTCTTTTCTTATTTTTATTTATCACTGGAACTTGTTTATGCAGAATGTTTTATTTTTAGGGATTTGAAAATCTGCCTTAATTGCTTCTGAATTTTGTTTGATTGCTGAAAGAGAAAGAGAGGGGGAATTCCAAATGTCTCAGATTTTATCTTTGTACCCTCATCTGCCTTACCCTACATTTAAAAATTCTCTGGGATATAGTTTGGTATAAATAGTGATATGAATCCAAGTGTTACAGTGTCTACAGTTTACTTTGAAAATTCTTTAGTATTTATGTGGTGGTATTTATGTTTGGAGAAGGAAATGGCAACCCACTCCAGTATTCTCCCCTGGGAAATCACATGGACGGAGTCTGAGCCTGCAGGGCTACAGTCCTGTGGGGTCACAAAGAGTCGGAGATGACTGAGCAGCTGAGCATACAGCGTGCTTCTGTGTATTACTCAGGTTGAGCTACAATGCAGGTTAGCCAGTGCTGTCTCAGAAAAGCCTGGACTCCTGAGAAGCAACGACAAGCTCTTCTGTTACACCCATCACCACCAAGTCATGCTTTTCTAATTAGCATATCGAATGTCAGAAATTGGTTTTCTTTTCTTTTAAGCTTTTCTATTGAAAATTGTTGCATGTTCACTAACTTGATGAAGATTAGGTATGTAAGCCCACTGGTGAAATTTAAGATATTTAAGATTTATAGATGGATCAAAAAAAAATATGGAGACATTCTAAGCATGCAGGAACAGAGTTTGAAAATCCACTGAGCTCTGTTGAAGTTCAGGGCAGACTGGCCCAAAAGATGTCAAATAGGCATATTGATTATTTTGAATTAAAGTGACCTAGGAAATAGCCAGTGCAAGAACACTTGAACCCTACCCTGTCTCCTTGGAAGCAGGAGGTAGAGAAATACTCAGAGGTAGGGAATTCAGGGCAGAGGAGGCTATGTAAACAGACTAAACAAACTATTTCAATTCTTCACTAATTAGTACCCAAACCCAACTTTTCTTTTTTCTGTCAATTCTTCACAATCTATCATTTATTCACCTAAAAACTATTAAAACTGCGTGTTTTGGTCATTTCTTTAGGCCCTATTTCTATTAGACCTCTCTATATACAAATTTAGCTTTTTTCCTGTTAATCTTTCTTGTGTCAAGTTAATTAGACCCACCAAAAGAACTCCAAAAGGGTAGAGGGAACTCCACCCCCCCCCCCCCCCCCCGTTTCTGCTTCACACTCTTAGGGATAAAGCTTGAGTCTTAAATCTCTTTAAATAGTTTTGAATCTGGTCATTGGTTTAAAAGGTTGATCGGTTCATGATACTGATAATCATTTCTCAGGAATACCGTCAGGTTTTCCTTATGTGACTCTTTTATTGAAAGTGGTGGGCCTCAGAAGAGATTAGAGCACCTCAATCATTTATTTAAAATGTGGGATGTGTGTGTGTGTGTGTGTGTGCGCGCATGTGTGCTAGAACTTGGCAGGCTACATTTTTGTTTGCCACCTGGTTCCCTGTCAAACGGGTCCAAGAGGTAGAAGGCAGACCTGGAGGCAGAAAAGGGGACTTGCAGCTTCTGACTCTGCTTCCTGTTCCTGCCAGCGTCCTGAGGGCAGTGGTGGTTCATGCTGGCGACAGCTCATTGCCCACTCAGAGGTACTGGAACCAGCTTGCAGCTGGCCTGCAGTGGCCATCTCTTCGACTTCTGAGTCCCAGCTATGTTGGTCTCTCTTCTGAAGCTCCTGGTATACCAACACCAGCTGATCAGCTCTAATAATCTTATCCTTTCCTTTTGTTCCTCCAGGTTTACTAGTAGGAGCTGCTTTCTTGAGTTTCTATGTTACTTCAGTTTCTTTTACTTTCAGTTGTCCAATAACTCTTTAACCAATCCCTTACATTAAATTTACTCTGTTAAAAATGACTGTCTTCATAAATGAATCCTGATACATTCATTATTTATTAAATCAAGGAAAAGGTGTACAAATTTTAAAGGTTTATTAATGTAGATAGCAGTAAAATATCCAAAATAGAAAAAAATTTAAACTGAAATCCTATTTTGGGGGGATTGGTAGAGAAATGCATATTTTAAATAATGTACAATGTAATAAAAACTTTATATATTATATTATACAATATAATAACAAATTTAAAACGTGAGATGACTAACTTTTTTAGTATGAGTTTTCATTAAGACATAAGGCTTATAATAACTAAAACTTTGTTTGATTTTCATCCTTTGATTTTCATCATTTTTGGCAGGCTATACATTTTCTCTGTAAAAAGTTTTGGGACAGTCCTTTTGGTGGTTTAGTGCTGGTTATGCCTTACCTTACAGAATCTGTGTGGTGTTAACACTTCAGAGTGGGTTTTGTAAGGCCTGAGGCTTGCAAAAGCAGCTGCAGCTGTTCCCCCTTCAATCTCTCTCTGGTTATACTCTCCTGAGGCTGGTTCACCGTAAACTTACGAAATATAACCTGTGGGTCTGATTTTAATTGCTTTTATCCTAATAAGTAATTTTTATTTTATGAGGCTCAGAAGTTCAAGACAGCAAGGAATTAGCAGTACACAAAATCGTTGACGCTCTGCAGAGAATTCACTCTTAATAATGCCCTGCATTCAAGTACAGTGTGTTACAGCATACAGCGTTTGGCTAAAGAAAGAACTAGACTAGACATTTCCACTCATTTGTTAATCCAAATAGCATTTCCTTTGTGAAATACCCATTCTCTCTATTGAGCCGTATGATCTTTCCACTGATATTAATAGAACTGTTCCTCATTTTGTTATTGGAAACACCTTTCAGAAATTTGAACCATGTTTAAGTTTCAGCAGAAATGTCATCAAAGGGTCTAAATAAATCTTTGTACATGAAACACTAATATTTTTCCTCCAAATTTCAATCTTTTTGTATTGGAGTTTTTATTTAGTATATATGTGCATATGTATATATGCATATGTATATATATGTATATGTATACATATGTATATATGTATATATGTACATCAAGTTTAAACTAAATTAAATTTAAGACTAGTTAGCTGATGGTAATATGGAAAATGATAATTATTTTATGTTTATAATTCTGAGAAATTTAGGTTTCTGGCAGATTATAAATTATTTATTTGGTCAAGCTAAGCACATGGTAGAAACAAATATCCTACCCTCAAGGAACTTTTGAACTCCCATGATAAATCATGTAGCCAAAATACAGAGTGGAAAGATTATGACAAAGATGTATACATATATAGAGAGAGATAGATAGATATTTGCTTTAGAATATTGCTGTGGAAATTCAGACTCAAAAGAAAATTACATCCAATAAAGGTAATGGGAGGAAGATTTCTATTAGTATGATTTTTTACCTTATCTTGGAAAAGTGAGTTTGAGGGAAGCATATTCCAGACAAAGTGAATAGCCCTTGACTAAAGGCATGGTATAAGACTGTAAATTATAGGTATTTTACAAGGGAGAAGGGAGAAAACATGTTATCTGGTACAGTTAAATAAAGAGGATAGAGAACGTAAAATGAATAAATTCACAAAATAATTTGTTCAAGGGTTGTAGATTAGTACTTAGCTGTAGTTCTGGTTTACTATTGGAATATAACCCTAAAGTAATCATAACCTTTACAGTAGCTGTTAACCATAACCATCAGTCTGATTCTTGTGACCCCATGAACCGCAGCAGGCCAGGCCTCCCTGTCCATCACCAACTCCCAGAGATTACTCAAACTCATGTCCTTTGAGTCGGCGATGCCACACAACCATCTCATCCTCTGTCATCCCCTTCTCCTCCTGCTCTCAATCTTTCCAGCATCGGGGTCTTTTCAAATGACTCAGCTCTTTCCATCAGGTGGCCAAAGTACTGGAGCTTCAGCTTCAACATTAGTCCTTCCAGTGAACACTCAGGACTGATTTCCTTTAAGATGGACTGGTTGGATCTCTTTGCAGTCCAAGGGACTCTCAAGAGTCTTCTCCAACACCACAGTTCAAAAGCATCAGTTCTTCAGCGCTCAGCTTTCTTTATAGTCCAACTCTCACATCCATACATGACTACTGGAAAAACCATAGTCTTGACTAGATGGACCTTTGTTGGCAAAGTAACGCCTCTGCTTTTTAATATGCTGTCTAGGTTGGACATAACCTTCCTTCCAAGGAGTAAGCGTCTTTTAATTTCATGGCTGCAATCACCATCTGCAGTCATTTTGGAGTCCCCCAAACTAAAGTCATTGTTTCCATTGTTCCCCCATGTATTTGCCATGAAGTGATGGGGCCAGATGCCATCATCTTACTTTTCTAAGTGTTGAATTTTAAGCCAACTTTTTCACCCTCCTCTTTCACTTTCATCAAGAGGCTCTTTGCTTTCTGCCATAAGGGTGGTGTTATCTGCATATCTGAGGTTATTGATGTTTCTCCCAGCAATCTTGATTCCATATTGTGCATCATCCAGCCTGGCATTTTGCATGATGTACTCTGCATGTAACTTAAATAAACAGGGTGACAATATACAGCCTTGACGTACTCCTTTCCTAATTTGGAACCAGTCTTTTGGTCCGTGTCTGGCTCTAACTGTTGCTTCCTGACCTGCATATAGGTTTCTCAAGAGACAGGTCAGGTGGTCTGGTATTCCGATCTTTTTTTTTTTTATTAGTTTTGCCATACAATGCCATGATATCACCATGGGTTTACATATGCTCCCCCTTCAGAGCCCCCCTCCCTCCTCCCTCCCCCCAGGAAATCTCGATGCACCAGCCCCGAGCATCAATCCTGGGCTGGCAATTGATTAGACATATGATAATTAACATGTTCCCATCTTTTTAAGAATTTTCCACAGTTTATTTTGATCTGCACAAAAGGATTTGACATAGTCGATAAAGCAGAAGTAGATGCTTTTCTGGAACTCGCTTTCTTTTTCAATGATTCAACAGATGTTGGCAGTTTGATCTCTGCTCCCTCTGCCTTTTCTAAATCCATAACCATAATCATGTCCATACCCATATCCTCTGAATCTTTGGGAATTCCATAGGTCTGTGGCTCCCAGATCTATCAAATAGGATTCCCCATTCATTGTCCTTTAATTAACTTTAAAGATACTGAAATCTAAAAAATATACTTTTGAAAGTCCAACATAATGTCCTAAATGTATTTAAAATGGAAAATAGTTCATAAAATTATATAGCTGAGGGACTCCCCTGGCCGTCAGCAGCTAAGACTCTTCGCTTCCACTGCAGATGTGGGCTCCATCCCTGATCAGAAAACTAGGACCCTGCATGCCACATGGTGCACCCCCCAACAATTAAAATACGTATCTTTCAATATGTAACTACTGAGTGAGATTACAATAGCAGAAAACATAGTGAAGCCAAATATCTGCTTCCTTTTATTCATAATTAATCATTTTGGGTTAATGAGAAGTTGATCTGACACTTTCAGTATGAGAACACAGGCAAAGCATAGAGGAGAGGCACAGGGACACAGAGATAAAACCTAGCATTGGGATAAGTAATAGTAGCCAAAACTTATTCGTATACAATAAAATGAAATAAACTCAGTTGCTATGGGAATAGCATTTCAGACAGTTGCAGACAATTATCTTCTGTCTTGGATTCCTGGAGGTCAGGGACAGGATGGGCTGAAACAGCAGAAAACCTCAGGGGCCACACAGGGAGGTGGTGCGGCAGACACTGGGGACATGGAACAAGGGGAGCAACTCCCAGAGGAATCATTTTAATATGCAGTTCACCTAGATTTATCCTGTACTGTACTTTGAAATTACATAGGAGCTTATTAACATGAAAAATGTAAAAACTTTTATTAATAAATTCATAAGATTCCTATGTGTCAAATATTTAGCTGTAGATCTGTTAGAATGAGAATCAGTCTCTTCTGATATATGTTTGCCTGTAAACTAAGGGTAAGTATGTAGTTCAGTGGTGGTGTATTATGTTGTCAGTTTAAAACCACAAACAGCATTGCTCCATAAAATAATTTCCTAAAATGATGGTCAGCATTCTGGTTGCACTCTTGAAAAATATTAAGACCATGAGAAAATACTTTGTGATTATATTAAAATTTTTATATGTGTTTATATGTCAAATATTTTAAGCGCAGTTGGCTTTAAATTGGTCTTTCCATTGCTTAAGGGTCTGGTGAGATATTGGAAAGTTGTGCTGTTATGAGGCATCCCTCAATGGTATGTGCTGCAGAATGCCTAACATCTCTTGTCCTGTCTAATACTCAGTTAGGTCTCCTCAGTCACTGCAATGACCCAAAGCAGCCCCTCAGACTTAGAGAATTCTCCCTAGGATGGGGCACAGCCTTCACTGAAAGTCACTGTCAGAGATGTTAATTATCAGCTCGCCAGAGTCAGACTCAAAGAATAAAAACTTAAAGCAGTGATCTAAAAGATAGTTAAGTGATCAGCACTCACTGAGCCATAGCAGTGAGGCAGTCAGGAGGGAATAGATGCAGAATCTGAGATGCAGAGGTGAAATTACGGTTTCATGTGGCATGACATATATTTTTAAAGTTTTGCATCTGATTGTTGTACATATAGGATTTGTAAGTTAATTTTGTGTCTGTATTTCGTAAGCATCTTTCTAAATTGGCATTTTACCAAAAAACTAGATTATATTGTTCACAGTTCTCTTTTCTATAATATTCAAGGTCTCAATATGCTCCAGTAACTATTAGGTATTCAAATCAGGAATGAGTATTTTTCATAACTATAATAGTAAATATATCAGAGTAAGTTCAGGAAAAAACTGAAAGTGGTTAAATTTGGAGGAAGAAGGGATGATTAGAAGTACATGGTAGGAAAGGAGCAGTGGGTGACCTTCGTGACAAAGTCAGTCTTGGGAGCCCCTGAGAACTCCTCCCAGTCAAGCAGAGGCATGTAACAGCAAAGGTCACACACCAGCTCTCATGCTGGAGTGGTGATTGTTTTAGACTTGCGGATGCCTGTTTCCTCATACACTCATGTATGAGAGATGAAGAGTGTTCCCAGACGTTTAGTTCATTAAAAATATTTATTCAATGGTATCAATGGTCTGAAAAAGAAATCATACTTTCTTTTTTAAAGTGTTTTAGTTAGTAAAGTCATACATAGTTATCATAAGCTATTTTGATGACGTACTTGTTAAATCATCACTTTTAAACCAGGGAAAGCTTTATAAACAGAAAACATTGACCCTGAAGTGTGTTCCAGAATGGAATTACCTAATCATGAACTCCTAGAAGGCAGACACCATTCTTGTTTAACCTACTTTGTATGTATAGCATCTATTAGAGAAGAAATTGGGTTAGGCACAGCCTGTATTCATTTCTATCACAGCACTCATTTCCCTGTGTTATAACTGTCTGTCTGCTTGTCTGTTCCATTCCCTTGTTCCCAATAACTCTGCTGGAAAATAAACTTTTCTATTAGATTGGCCTAATTTTTAAGTGACATATTAAAATCTCCCTCTATAATTTTCAGTTTTATAGTTGTAACAATGGTCACCACGTGCTTTTATTCACTGTGTTGTCTGACCCATAAGTAGCCTATTACATTGTGTTAGAAAATTTTTGCCTTTTCTCATTTCTATAGTGACCCTTTTGGCTAAGTAGTGATTGTATTTTTAAATTGTACCTTATTTTATATATGTAGATATATATATACATGTATTCCCATGTATGTATTCTAGTTATTATTTCTTTTATTTATATTTTTATTCTTTTTATTTATATTTGCCAGTAATTATTTCTCTGTCATTTTATCATTTTAAAATGTATCATTTTAGGTATATATCTTACAAATAACATTTAGTTGCGTTTTTTTTTCTTTTTTATTGAGTTATAATTAACATGTAACAATATATTAGTTTCAGGTATATAACATAATGATTTGAAATTTATATACGCTGCAGAATGATAACTGCAGTAAGTCTAGTTAACACCCATTACCCCACATAGTGACAGATTCTTTTTGTGTGATGTGAACTTTGATGTCTGTTCTCCTAGCAACTTTCAAATGTACAGTATGGTATTGTGTTAACTGTAGTCACCATGCTGTACATGACCGCCCCAGAATTTATTTATGTTAATGCTGGGAGCTTGTACCTTTAAACCTGGTTTACCCTTTCGGCCCTGCCCCAGCAACCGCCAGTCTGTCCTCTGTGTCTGTGAGTTCCATTCTGGGGTTGGTTGGTTGGTATTGTTTAGATTACACATGTAGGCAGGATCCTCTGGTGTCTTGTCTTTCTCCATCTGACTTACCTCACTCACCGTAATGCCCTCAAGGTTGGGGTTTTGTTTTTTAAGCAAAATTAGAGCATTTTGGCTCTCTTACATGTAAAAGAAGAACTCCTGTACTTCTTGCAGTATTAATTTACTATTTATTTTATCATTTCCATCTTTCCCTTGTTTCTTATGGTGTGATAAACTACACTTTGTTCTCTGGAAGTTCAGCTTTATGTTTCCATTGCACCAGGGGTTACCATCCCATTTCAAATACAAATTCTCACTTGTGATATAAAAAAAGCAAGGTATTAACTGTTCCTTTTGTGGACAGTGGTAGTTACCTACCCACCTATAACGCTCTCCCCTCTGAACTAATCAGAATTCAAATTTCTTTGGAGGAGAAGGATTTCTTGCAAACTTGATTGTTCTGATTTAGATGAGCAGTGGCCAGGGACCATTTCCTGGCTCATTATATATATGTAGAAATCTACTGGATGGGGCTTAGGAGAACAATAGTGTATGTACACAGCTGGCTTTCATTTTTGCCCTTTGCCCTTCCTTTTCTTTATGCCTAAAATGCAGATATCATGCCTGAAGCTGGAACAGTCACCTTGTGATCACAATGACAGCAGCCACAAGAATGGGGGCAGAGGGAATGCAGGAGTCAGGCTTTTGTTGGCCATAGGAGCTGTGCCTGGACTGCCTGCTCCCAGTTTCTGTCACAGAAGAAACACAAGGCCCGTTCAGTCCGATTCCGTTTTGCGGAGCTGAGTGCAGTCTGAATGGAGACAGTCCCCGAGACCAAGGCACGTCGGATTCCTCCCTGCTCCTCCAGTTTTAGGCAGATGAGTCTTCCAGGGCCTTCCTCTCCACAAGTTATGACCGGATCTCTATTAGTGGTCTCCCTTTCTCCTCATTCTCAACACAAGTTTTGGGGAAATTATTTTTTGTTTTAATTCTGAACTTATTTTGTGTTATTTTAGAGAGCATTATTTTATTTCAAAGCCCTAAATTATTTTGAGTCAACTTTCCTGTATATTGCAAAAATCATAAGCATTTTTGTTCTCCTTCACAATTGTTAAGATTTATGTTCTGATTTTACTCATTTGGCTAAAGCTCTTTATTACACATTCTCCTCAGATGAGATGTGTGCTGATAATTTCTGTGAATTCTTGTTTATTGGTTCACAGTTCTTTTCTCTTACTGGCTGTGAATGTTACTTGCCACCTAAACTCCACAATCACAGACAAGAAACCTGGTATCAGTCTGTTCTTTTTTTCTTTGTAATCTATTCTTTCTGTCTAGAAGGTTATAGTGTTTTATTTTCTTTTGTTTTATCTTTGGGACTTTTATACAGAGATATTATCTTTTATAAGTCAATCTTGTTCAAATTCAGTGAGCTCTTTTAACCTGCAGAATCAAATCTCTCTTAGAGCCAGGAAATTTTTGTCTTGTACTTAATTATTGCTTCTTTTCCTTTGTTTCTGTCTGTCCTAGATCATCTATCATTTGCTTATTTAAACTTTCATGTGTTCTCCAAATCATTTTTTCCTCCCTTAGGATTTACATCTCTTTTAATTTTTGTTCCATTTTTGAAGAATTTCTATACTTTGATTTTCCATGACAGTGATTCAGTTCTTGGCACTCATCATTATGTTCTTTATTTCATCTAATGCATTGCATTTTTCAAAAGGTTAAAAATCATACCTCTTATTTCCAGAAAGTATATTTTAATATGGTGACTAGATATCCTTAAGTGCTCTTATTATTTTGTTGTTGTTTTTATGATTTATTTATTTTAAGCTGTGCTGTGTGTCCACTGCTGCGTGTGGGCTTTCTCTAGTTGCAGTGAGCAGGGGCTACTCTGTTTTGTGGTGTGTGGGCATCTCATTTTGGTGGCTTCTCTTGTTACAGAGTATGTACTGTAGGCGTGCACACTTCAGTCATGTGGTGTGTGTACTCAGTAGTTGTATGCACACTTCACTAATTATGGTGTGTGCACTCAGTAGCTGCAGTGTATGCGCTCAGTAGCTGTGGTGTGTGAGCTCAGTAGTTGTATGTGTGCTCAGTAGCTTCAGTGTGTGCACTCTAGCTGCGGTGTGTGCGCTCAGTAGCTGTGGCTCACGGTCTGTAGAGCATTGGCTCAGCAGCTGCAGTGTATGTGCTCAGTAGCTGCAGTGTGTGCACTCAGTAGCTGTGGCTTGTGGTCTCTAGAACATTGGCTCAGTAGCTGCAGTGTATGCGCTCAGTAGCTGTGGCTTGTGGTCTCTAGAACATTGGCTCAGTAGCTGTGGTGTGTGTGCTCAGTAGCTGTGGCTTGTGGTCTCTAGAGCACTGACTCAGTAGCTGTGATGTGTGCACTCAGTAGCTGTAGTGTGTGCACTCAGTAGCTGTTCCTTGCAGTCTCCAGAGCATTGGCTCAGTACTTGGGGCACACAGGCTCAGTTGCTCCACAGCCCATGGGATCTTTCCAGATCAGAGACTGAACCCCTGTCCCCTGCATTGGCAGGTGGATTCGTAAACTCTAGGCCACCAGGGAAACCCTGCTTTGTTATTAATGGTGTTGAATGTGTGGCCTGTTCCCATCAGAAGCTCGTTTCCCCGGGAATGACGGTCTTGTTGGGGAGTACAGACCATGCCTATTCCCCGTTCCTCTGGTGATGGATCTCTCTGGGCTCTGTCTTTTCTTGCCTCCAGGGCGCAGGCTGACGTGGGTACTATGGTGGGAGACATGATGTTATATACTCTTGTGAGCTGAGACTAGACTGTATGGCTTCTTTCCAAGGAAGCCTCTTTCCTTTACGTTCTCAGCTACAGAATTTGAGTCAGGCTGGAGATAGAAAGTCAGCATTTTTGACCATATTGTTTCAGGTGCTGGTCTAAGCAATTTGTAAAAATAAAGGATTCCTATTATAATAACTCTTTGATTTATACACTGTTATCTCCATTGTGTAAAGGAAGTGTTAAGAAACTTGTCCAAGCTTTTACAATTATGAAGCAGTGGAGTCAGGACTTAAACCCAGGTGGTCTTTGTCCACAGCAGTGAACGTGCTATTCTGCCAACAGGAGCATTCCTCATGTGTGTATCCGTAATAGCCATTCCAGGGCCAAGCTGACCAGTAGTTTCTACAGGAGGACCAAGGCTCTCCAAAGGCCAAAATCTCACCAGTGATACCAGGGGTCAGGTTCTTGCCTGAGGCCTTCTCCACAGCCAGTCTTTAGACTCTGTTGGCCAAAGGAGGACCCATCCTGTACCCACTTTAGAACCCAGGCAGGTCAAAGGCATTGCACCTGACAACCATCTTAAGCTCAGAGGAAGGGGTATTTGGAAGCTGGAGCAGAGTTTGTGTGGGATGAAGGCAGGGACATCGTGTTCATATAGCACCATCCTCTGAATATAACTTGCTTTAGAGTGGTGACTGTTTTCATTGACCATCACATTCTCAATATCCAGTAAATTATAGGGATCATGGTAATAAATATTTATTGGATGAAATTGTAATAGGACTTAGCCATCTGAAAGCCATCACCCTACAGTAACTTGTAAAGCTAAGAGTCCATCTTAAAAACTCTAACCCTCAAACCAGTTCTTTTCTTAATTTTTTGGAAACCCATCTCTGGGGTGACTATCTTCCTAGAAGAAGAAACAGGAATTCTTCATCCTTTTGGTGAGTTTGTAACAATAAAAAGACAAGACTTTACTTTCTTATGAAGCAAATGAATGAATAAACACCTAGTGTGTGGAATAGCTCTGGAAAATTTGTGTGTGTGTGTGTGTGGTGGTGGTGGTGGTGGTGGTGGTGACGACTAGGAGGAAAGGAAGAGGAAGATCAAGCTGATGAAAAGTTATCATGGCAACCAAGCTCATCAGAGAGAAGGAGGAAATGGGTTTCAAGAGGAAAATTCTAAATTCCAGTTGTAGAAAATGTGGATGGCAAGTAAATGTATATCTAAAAGTAAGTGCTTTGAGATAATTGTTTTGGTGAATAATTTGCTACTTCTTTTCCTCTGTACCCTATCTCAAAGCATGAGTGATAAATGGCCAGAATGAACGGACTGGCCAAATTATGGGGTGAATTTGTTCATTACAAACAGAAGTGGCCAGTGATCAAAAAGGAAATTCCTTGCTCTTCATTTCTCTAGTTGTTTTGTCTTTTCGATTACTCCACTAATGCATGAATATCTTCTAATTATAAAAGATTTTACAGCACAGAGGTATTAAGAGCAGGCCTGAAGTGACCTCTGTAGTGTGCTTCAGAACTTTCTTTTCTGTCATGCACCTCATGTACATTCTGCTACCCTTCCCCATGTATTTACATAGACGCTTGTCAATGTTTAACACAGTGGTCATATCTTAGTACTTGAACCTGAAAAAATATGGTTGGAAAATTTTTGTTATATGTAAATACACATATATATGTATAACTCATTCTTTTTACACATCATAAATAAAATAACACAACTTCCCTATTCGTAGACATTTCTCAACTTCCAGTTTACACTAATACATAAAGTTATGAATAGTCTTGAATATTTCATTGCACATTTGAGAAAATGTTTCTTAAAACGGTATTGCTAGAAGCAGAATTGCTAGCCCAAAGGAATATGAGATTTCAAATACATATTTCCTAATTGCCTTCCCCAAAAACTTCTATCTACTGTATACAAGTCTACCAGGTTTTCTATACACCTTTCCCAAATTTGATGTCTGTGCTATCTGATACATGAAAACGCACACACACAGTTGCCAGTGAGAATGACTGTCCTTTGTGTACTGGCCATTTTATTTCTCTTTGTAAGAACTGCCATCTGGCTCCCTTTACTCATCTTAGTGTTGAATTGTTTGCCTTTCCCTACATTATTTATGCAGTCTTTGTACATTCTGGTTGTTAATACCTTGTCCACTAAATGTGTTGCAGTGATTTATCTCTCCCACTTGTTTATGTTTCTTTCCCCAATTATACAAAAACTTTTGAGTTTTTTAGAAGAAATCTGTGACATATACTTGATAGTTTCTGGGTTGGAGGTCTCACTTGAGAAGACCTTTGCTGCCCCAAGGCTTTAAAAGTTTTCTGTATTTTCCTCTAACACATTTATATTCTTGCTTAATGTTTGCTACTTTAAGCCATATGGAATTTTAGTAAATAATATGAGGCACAGATAGTATATTGCTTCACTTTTTCCATATGAGAGCTACTTTCTACAATTTAATAAACACATGATTTTTCCTACTGACTAAAAGGCCAAGTAAATAATAAGTTAAAGTCTTACATATACTTGAGTCTGCTTAGGTACCCTGCTGAACCTTGTTTCCCTGTTCCTAAACTCTCTAGGTTCAGTTAGCATAGGCCCTTTAGTATATATTCACACATATTTAGAAGTCCTGTCTTGTTAATATTCTTTTTCAGATATATTTGGCTCTTCTGGGTCATCTTCAGAGAAAGATAGTCTTTTTTGAATAAATCAAAATTTACTCTGATTAAGTAAATTAGATATTTGCTATCTTGGTTTTGTCTGAAACTCTAGTGCCAAAAGCAAAATAATAGGTGACAAGGACTCCCACATTGCAGAATGAAGGATATTTTCTAAGTATTTTATATTTTTAACAAGACCTATTTTTCTTACTGGATCATGCTCATAAAAGGAAATGCTAGCTTTATCGCTGGACTTCTTATATTGATACCTCGTATTTCTTTCTCTTCATGTGTTTGTTACATTGAGTATTGCTGTAGAAGATACCTTTTTCTTGCGTCTGTAGTGCTTCTCATATTTTGCCATGTAACTGTGGTATTTTCTGTAAATTTCATATAAGCATCCCTTAGACTGAGGATGTTTCTATTTAGTTTATGCTTGCTGATTTTTGAGTCACTAAAGAGAATTAAATATAATCAAATATATATTTTCCTTAGTCTGCTAATAGTGATGTATATACTTATTTTCTGATACTTAACCAGAAATAATATTTAAGCAAAGAAACCCTGAGATCAGACTGCTTCATATAGAGTGGGGAAGAAAGGGTTAAATATTAGTTCAGATACATGAAAGAAAAAAGTTTCTCATCAACAGAAGGCTGAAACCAATGTAACAATATCTGAATATTGTGTAATATTATATTCACTGTAGACTCAGTGGTCAATAGAGTAACACTACATTTCCTATCTTAATGTACTCTTTACCATGTGTGTATACTCAGAGAAGCAAATTTTCTAATTTTTCCAAATGCCAACACAGAGATAACTTCTATTTGATTATGGTATTCTTTAAATTCTGCTGTTTTTTAATTGGAGGATAATTGCTTTACAATGCTGTGTTGTTTTCTGCTGTACAACAACACAAATCAGCCATAATTTTGTGTATATTCCCTCCCTCTAGAGCTTCCCTCCCTGCTCCCCATCTGCTGGATTTACAATGTTAATACCATTGATCCTTGAACAGTATAGATTTGAACTGCATGGCTCCACTTACACGTGGATTTTTAAAATAGTAACTATTAAGATACTGTACGATCTGAGGTTGGTTGAATCCAAGGGTGTGAAACCTTGGATTCAGAGAAACTGCCTGTGAATGAGCAGGGCCAACTCTAAACTACACATGGATTTTCTACTGTGCAGAGAGATGGCACCCCTAACCCCTACATTGTTCAAGGGTCAGCTGTATTTACTTTAAGGTTATAATGGTCATCCTCATGAGAAGAAAATGGGTTATATTTCTCTCTTTGTACATTTTTGGTTCTTTTTCGTAGTAGAGTTTTGCTGTTGTCAAAGAATTACATACTAGACTGCTTTTTAAAATCTATGTTCTGGGACAGTTTATATTTAATGTGGAAAATATCTGCTATCTGAAGTTCTATAGAATCTGTGAAATTACCTGGACCTAAAGTCTTTTAAAGAGATTTTAACTGCCTTGGCCATTTCTTTGCTAATAAAACTTCTATTCCTACGTTTATACTTCTTGAATTATTAATGGTAATATATACTTTTCTATGAAGTGATACACTTCACATAGTTTTCTAAAATATAATAACTATATTTTCTTATAATTCTTACCTTGTTTAATGTAATCTTATATTCCTTTCCCATCTATAATTTTGTTTACCTGTGTCTGTCCAACCTTTTTTCTTATAAATGTCAGAAGTTCAGTTTAATGTGATTTTCTAAGAACAAACTTTTGATTTTACTTATTGTGCTTAAAGTTCATTTTATTTAATCAATTTCTGCTTTTGTATTTATTCTTTTAAGTTGCTTTTGTACTATTTTGTCGTTATTTTCTGGTCCCTTCAGTTTACGTGTGTGGCAGGATGAGTAATCGGATATTTGCTGTCTCGGTCTTGTCTGAAACCCAAAGGCCACCATCATAGGCAACAATGACCCTTACCTTCCAAAACAGCGATCTAGTTCGTCTGTGTACAAGGGACAGCAGGGAGAGCGGACAAGCCGTCTTGCGACCCTTGGGCCTACGAAGTTCGAGGGCGTAGAGGGACCGAAGTGGGAGAACCGGGGAGGCGCAGGCGCTGTGAGCCATTGTAGCCGCGGGGTGGCCTTGTCCGTCCGCACTGTCCCTCCACGGTGTGTGTGGGGTGAGGGCGCACGGAGGTTCCCCGGCCTCCAGACTCGCGGGACGGACTTTAAGGACCTCTCCCCTGCGGTTTCACATCCCTGCCTTCCTCCTCTGCCCCTCGTGTCGAGGGGCACAGAGGCCGTGTGAGCAAGGGCGAGGCCGGGGGCCTGCCGCGGGGCGGAGGCTGCCTCCCCGACGGCCGCGGAGGCCTGTGCCCCGGGACAGACGGTCACGGAGGGCCCCGGCCCGGGCGGACCGAGAGAAGGCGCCCTAGAGACTGACCCCCGCGCAGAGTCTTAGTGGCCAGGCCAGAGACAGAGCTCTGCTCACGTCCAGAGAGCGAAAGCTTGATGTTTCGAGGAAAGAAACTTCTAGAAAGCCTACTGAACACTCACGAAGTCAGCCGTGAAGAGCCGGCAAACCTGGAGAACAAATCACTGCCTCACGCCCGCGCTCAGCCCCGCGTCTTTGGACTCTGCTTTCCCCGTCTCCGCCCGCCGCGTCCCTGAGGCCGCGGTGAGGGGCGGGCGCGCCTCCGCGGTGAGGGGCGGGCGCGCCTCCGCGGTGAGGGGCGGGCGCGGTGAGGGGGCGGGCGCGCCTCCGCGGTGAGGGGCGGGCGCGCCTCCGCGGTGAGGGGCGGGCGCGGTGAGGGGCGGGCGCGCCTCCGCGGTGAGGGGCGGGCCCGCCTCCTCCCGGCGCCCCTGCCGCCCGCCTCCCGCGGCTGACGTGGACTGAGGTGGGAAAGGGGAGCGCCTTCCGCTAAAGTGCGAGGCTTGGTTACCGAGCTCGTAACCGTTACTAGAAGTGACGGGAGGGTTTTAATTCCCGGTTAAGAGTGGTCAGAAAAGCTATAACTGTTTCTCAGTATTTTATCCAAGGAGAAGGGAACAATGAGACTGTAGAATGGATTTTAAAAGATAATGAAATAAATTTGAAAGTGAATTTTCTTTATGTTTGCACCCTGTCAATTTTTGCTAGTTCAGCATACCAGATACTTATTAACTTAATAATTGACTTAATAAGTTAATTTATTTTCAAACTTTGTTTACTAATAATAACATTTAAAACGATGAATATTTCCCTGAGTATTACGTTGACCATATTCCACAGATTATTGTAATTAGTGCTTTCATTTTCATCCATTATAAAGAATACAAATTATAATTTATAATTTGAATTTTATCCGAGGGGTGTTTAAAATTTTCCACATGCATGACTTCTTTTGCTATTTTTTGTTGTTAATCTCTAATCTGACTGCAATTTGATAAGATTTGTCCTTTGTAATTTCTTTAATGAATACTGGACATCTTTCTTTGTGAATCAACCCACAAATTTTTATTTAAGGGCTTCAATCTAGCATCAGATAAGCAGTTCCCATGCCCATAAAATCTCCCTTATTCAATTTTATGGTTAGGTTCTCTTGATTCAGTAACCTCAGGATTCAAATTCATGCCAGTACATGTTGGTTAGTTCCTGGAGCTCCTTCAGAATTTAGTTCCTTTCCTTGCATAGCATGCCCAGCACTTCTCTGTTCTGTTTCATTATGTTGTGACGTGACCCTGCTTATTGGGTCAAGAGGAATGGTGTGGAGATAGACGCTGAATGAGGTGCACATCGTCTTGCAAAGCTGCAGCCTCAGTGTCACCTCCCAGCAGTGGAGGTGTAACAGCCTTTAATAGGAGGGGTGTGCCACCCCATATGGTCAGGGCAATCTGAGGTTTCAAATTTCTCCAGTGCGTCAACCAAGATGGTTCCATCGCAAGACTTGCAGTCCCATTCCTTCTGCCAAAGGCTCTACTTTGGTATGCCAGGCGTTCCAGGATTGAGAATTCAGTTTTTTATGCAACTAGATATGTTTATAATCAAGTTCTGACTGACAGCTCTTTATGCTATCCTGCTGCAAAAGCACCAGTCTCTTCAACAGCTATCAAGGAGGCCCACTCGCTGTTTCACTTTGCTTTAAACTGGAGACTAATCATCATTGGACTTTTCTTTTCCCAGTGGCTAGCTGCACTCAACAAAATCCATCTTACATCATTGTTGTTATAATTTTGATTTCTCCCAAACCTTTCAAAGATTTGAGACATTGCACCCATCGACGCTTTTCCTTCTATTGTGATCCCACCTCAGTTCATCACTAGTGAATTTGCAGCAACTGTAGTCTGTGATAGCTAGTTTCCTAAGATGGTCCCGATTTTATAGTATGTAAATGTCATATGTCTTATTTTCTCTCCCCTTGGATCTGGCCAGAGCTGTGATTTCTTTGATCAATAAATAGGATATATGTTATACTCTTGACCTGGATTTTAGTTAACTGGAAGTTTTCACATCCGCTCTTCTGAAACACTTGGTCTTGGAATGTTCCCTCTTAGAACCCACTTGCCATTCTGTGAAAATTCTCCTTGTAGGCATTCTGGTTGCAGTCCCAGGTGATCTTGCAGTTGAAGCCAGCATCAGCCCATGTGAATGAGCCCAGCTGACTTCCTGGTTGATTGCAACTTCAGTTGACCTCTTCGAAGCTGAAGAACTGCCCAGTTGAGCACATAATCATGAGAAATATGAAACAGTTATTTTGGGTCACTTGCTATGAAACAGTTTATCGTCACTATGTGGCATCATGGTGTGTCAGGAGCTGCTGCACTTCATTCACTGCTGATAGAGAGGTCTTCGTCGTTGGCCAGCTGGTGAGTGATTTGGCTCCAAAACTCCATTCTTAAAGTCTGCTTCATTGAACCACTTGTCTCCAACTGTCTGAAATCAGGTCCCCTTAGAAACATGTGTTGAGATAGAAATGCCAAACGATGTGCCTGCACAGTTAATTAGTAATCAGAATGATGCCTGTGAGGAAATAAGAAGGGAAGGACTGGCCAGAAGGAGAGGCTGGTGCATTTGCCCCACAGGGACCCTGAAGGTAGGGTGGGCCTTCAGTTTCCCTGGATTGAGGCAGGAAGTCTAAGGTGAGTAATTGGGTTTAAGCCGCCCCCAGGGAGGGGGCTAACTTGGGTGAGGCATCCTTGGACTGTATACTGCAACATCCAATATAGTGTCACTTATAATATTTTGTAATAGTGTTTTTTTAACCCCTCTGTCTTTTGTCTATGAAACTTTCTTGGTCCTATTTCCTCTGTTCATTATGTTGTTTGAAAGCTATAAACATTTCTTATTCTTCTCATTATTATCCTTACATTTTTGAAGGATGTGTTTAATCTTATAACTTTTCTATCAATATCTGTATTTAATCAGAATAGCTCTACTTTGCCTGGAAGGGATGGGATTTGTAATCTACTTCTGTGTGTTTTCTGATCCTGCCTCTCTCCTCTGCTGCCTCTGTAGAATAATACGTTACACTAATCCATATTATTATATTTTGTACTAATAATTTTTAAACTAGAAAAAAAAGCTATAGTTTTTTCCTCAGCACTATTGTATTCTATATCACTATTGTATTCTATATCACTCACTTTATTGCACATATTACAGATTTTATTGCAGTTAATCCTATACTGATTATTTCTGAGAGAATCGAAAGGGCGATACATTTGAAAATGTCTGTTATTTTGATTCATTTGAAATGCTAGTTGCTTGGGCATAACAAATAGGTTCAAAATCAGTTTTATCCTTTGAACTTTGAAGAATTGTTTCATTGTCTTCCAGCATCCAGTGCTACTGGTGAGAAGTGTGATGAAATTCTGACTATTGTTTCTTTGTAGGTAACATGGTTCGAAACGTCAATGTTCTTAAGTGACAACAAGATATATCTTGATGTGGGCCATTTGCCTTTACTTTTTTCTTCCAGAATTCCAAGTAAATGAAATCATACAATACATACTCTTTTTGAGTCTAACTTCTTTTATGTGGCTCAATTCTTTTTGAGGCCGATCCATGTTTCTGTGTATGTTAGTTTTATTCCTTTTATTGCTGGTACTAAAGTTTAATTTATTTTTCTTTTCTAGTTGTTTGTTGCCACTATATAAGAATACAATTTTTGAATTGAATTTGGCACAGTGTATTTAGTGACTGTAAACTCATTAATTCTAAGGATTCATTTATAGGTTCTTTTGGATTTTCAGCACAAGCAATTCATCTGTAAGTAATGACATTCTTTTTAATACTCTTTTAGTATTTTTCAAATCTTGCCTTATTACATGGGTTAAGACATCCTGTACAATACTGAGTAAAAGTAGTAGTGCTTGCTTTCATCATTTCTAATCTCAGAATAAAATTTCTCAGAAAAGCACCAGTAAGTATGATTTTTGCTGCAGATTCTATCCTAGTTTTTTAAATACCTTTCTGCTTTTTATGATTAATGAAATTCTTTATTTTCTCTGCATCTATTGAGATGACCATGTGATTTTTCTGTATCTCGTTCTCTTTTGAGGCCAAGATAAGCTGGTTTATAACAAAGACATTATAGGGAAAAGTTTTTAAGGCCAATGTTGCTCATGAGCTAATTTTTTTAAATTAAGCAATACATGACGATTATACTTCAAGGCCCATCCTTTTCACCCATACTAGCAAATAGAAGAAAAATCTCCAAAATATACAAACAGTTCATGCAGCTCAATAACGAAAAAAACAAACAACCTAATTAAAAAAAATGGGTGGTGTAATGTAAATAGACATTTCTCCAAAGAAGACGTATAAATGACCAAAAAGCATATAAAAAGATGTTCAGTGTCAGTAATTATTAGAGAAATGCAAATCAAAACTATAGTGAGGTATCACCTCACATCAGTCAGAATGGTCATCAAAAATCTACAAACAGTAAGTACTGGAGAGAGTGGGAGAGGGTGTGTGCAAAAGGGAATCCTTCTACACTGTTGGTGGGAATGTAAACTGTGCCGCAGTGGAGAACAGTATGGAGCCCTGTAAATAGTCTCATCAATGCCATTGTTCTGGATTCTATATATATGCATTAATAAACAGTATTTGTTTTTCTTTTTCTGACTGACTTCACTCTGTAAGAGGCTCTAGGTTCATCCAGCTCTGTTCAATTGATTCAAATTCATTCCCTTTTATGGCTGAGTAATATTTTATTGTATTTATGTACCACAGCTTCTTTATCCATTCATCTGTTGATGGACATCTAGGTTGCTTCTATGTCCTGGCTATTGTAAATAGTGCTGCAGTGAACATTGGGGTACATGTGGCTTTTTGAACTTTGGTTTTCTCAGGGTATATGCCCATTGTGAAGTGAAAGTCGCTTAGTCACGTCCAATTCTTTGTGACCCCACGTACTATGCAGTTGATGGAATTCTCCAGGCTAGAATACTAGAGTGGGTAGCTGTTCCCTTCTCCAGGGGATCGTCCCCACCCAGGAATTGAACCCAAGTTTACCGCATTGCAGGTGGATTCTTTACTGTCTGAGCCACCAGAGAAGCCCTAATGTATACATATTGCATGGATTATTCCACATTTTTTATTTTTGGCCACACTGCACAGCACTTTTTTCCCCAGCCAGGGATCGAACCCGCACCCCTGCCTTGGAAGTGCAGAGTCTGAGCCACTGGACCACCTTCAGTCATAAAGAACAACGAAGTGATGCTGTTTGCAGCAATATGGATGGACCTGGAGGCTGTCATGCTGAGTGAAGTGAATCAGAGAAGGACAGGTATCGTACGCTATTGCTTATATATGTGATCTGAAAAATATGGCACAAACGAGCTTGTCTACAAAGCAGAAATAAAGCCACAAATGTAGAAACAATCTTATGTTTATCAGGGGAAAAGGGAGATTCATAAATTGAAAGATAAGGGTTGACATATGCACAGTACTATATGTAAAATATGCAACTACTAACAAGGACCTACTGAATAGAACAGGGAACTCTACTCAGTACTCTGTAATGACCTATATGGGAAATAATCTAA
Source organism: Antilocapra americana (assembly GCA_007570785.1). Classification (NCBI taxonomy): domain Eukaryota; kingdom Metazoa; phylum Chordata; class Mammalia; order Artiodactyla; family Antilocapridae; genus Antilocapra; species Antilocapra americana. Next base: position 203,380 of record ML660765.1, on the reverse strand, counting down.
AAAAGAGTTGATATATATATATGCATAACTGATTGACTTTGTTATACAGCAGAAAGTAACAAAACATTGTATTGGCTTGGCCAAAAAGTTTGTTCAGGTTTTTCAGAACATCTTGCAAAACACCCAGACAAACTTTTTGGCTAACCCAATAAATCAACTATATTTCAATAAAATTTTTTTAAAAATAAACTTTAGTCTGAGGTAGATCCTTTGTTCCTGGGTCTTGAGGATGTGGCCTTTTTGGAGCTCGTACCTATCCACCCTTTGTAGTTCTATTTACAGGACATATTCCTGCCTCTCTCTTTAGAGTAAAGGGATTTTTCTTGTTCCCTTTCCCCACCTGCTGCGGTCTTGGGCCCATAGGCACTGTTTGTTGTAGACACAGTGGTTGTTCTCCTTCTCCAGGTCTGCACTATCAGGCATGCTTTTTCAGGACTTTCAACCATCTTTTGTTTTTTTTGTTTTTAATTTTTTTAATTGTTTTTGCCATACATTGTCATGATATCACCATGGGTTTACATATGCTTCCCCTCCAGAACCCCCCTCCCTCTTCCCTCCCCGCCCAGGAAATCTCCCTGCACCAGCCCCGAGCATCAATCCTGGGCTGGCAATTGATTAGACATATGAAAATTAACATGCTTCAATGCCCTTCTCCCATATCATCCCACCCTTACCCTCATCCACAAAGTCCACGAGTCTATTCTATACATCTGCGTTCCTTTTGCTGTCTCGTATGTTGGGTTCTCGTTACTGTCTTTCTAAATTCCATATATATGCGTTAATATACTGTATTGTTGTTTTTGCTTCTGCCTTACTTCACTCTGGATAATGGGCTCCAGTTTCGTCCATCTGAGTAGAACTGATTCAAATGAATTTTTTTTTTTAATGCTGAGTAATATTCCATTGTGTATATGTACCACAGCTTTCTTATCCATTCATCAGTTGATGGGCATCTAGGTTGCTTCCATGTCCTGGCTATTGTAAACAGTGCAGCGATGAACATTGGGGTACACGTGGCTCTTTCAATTCTGGTTTCCTCGGTGTATATGCCCAGCAGTGGGATTGCTGGGTCATATGGCAGGTCTATTTGCAGCTTTTTAAGGAACCTCCACACTGTTTTCCATAGTGGCTGTACTAGTTTGCATTCCCACCAACAGTGTAAGAGAGTTCCCTTTTCTCCACATCCTCTCCAGCATTTATTGCTTGTAGACTTTTGGATGGCAGCCATTCTGACTGGTGTAAAGTGGTACCTCATTGTAGTTTTGATTTGCATTTCTCTGATAATGAGTGATGTTGAGCACCTTTTCATGTGTTTGTTAGCCATTTTTATATCTTCTTTGGAGAAATCCTCAATGGTGAAAAGCTGGAAGCATTCCCCCTGAAATCAGGAACAAGACAAGGGTGCCCACTCTCACCACTACTTTTCAACATAGTCTTGGAAGTCTTGGCCACAGCAATCAGAGCAGATAAAGAAATCAAAGGAATCCAGATTGGAAAAGAAGAAGTAAAACTCTCTCTGTTTGCAGATGACATGATCCTCTATATTGAAAACCCTAAAGACTCTACGAGAAAATTACTAGAGCTAATCAGTGAATATAGCAAAGTTTCAGGATACAAAATCAACACACAGAAATCCCTGGCATTCCTATACACTAACAGTGAGAAATCAGAAAGAGAAATTAAGGAAACAATCCCATTCACCATCGAAACAAAAAGAATAAAATACTTAGGAGTATTTCTACCTAAAGAATCAAAAGACTTGTATATAGAAAACTATAGAACACTGATGAAAGAAATCAAGGAGGACACAAACAGATGGAGAAATGTACCGTGCTCATGGATTGGAAGAATCAATATAGTGAAAATGAGTATACTACCTAAAGCAATCTATAGATTCAATGCAATTCCTATCAAGCTACCAGAGGTCTTCTTCAAAGATTTAGAACAAATAATTTCTCAATTTGTATGGAAATACAAAAAACCTCGTATAGCCAAAGCAATCTTGAGAAAGAAGAATGGAACTGGCGGAATCAACCTACCTGACTTTAGGCTATACTACAAATCCACAGTCATTAAGACAGTATGGTACTGGCACAAAGACAGAAACATAGATCAATGGAACAGAATAGAAAGCCCAGAGATAAATCCACGCATCTATGGACACCTTATCTTTGACAAAGGAGGCAAGAATATACAATGGAGAAAAGACAACCTCTTTAACAAGTGGTGCTGGGAAAACTGGACAGCCACTTGTAAAAGAATGAAACTAGATCACTTTCTAACACCATACACAAAGATAAACTCAAAATGGATTAAAGATCTAAGCATAAGACCAGAAACTATAAAACTCCTAGAGGATAACATAGGCAAAACACTCTCTGCCATAACCCAAAGCGGGATACTCCATGACCCACCTCCCAGAATATTGGAAATAAAAACACGAATAAACAAATGGGACATAATTAAAATTAAAAGCTTTTGCACAACAAAGGAAACTATAAGCAAGGTGAAAAGACAGCCTTCAGAATGGGAGAAAATAATAGCCAATGAAACAACAGACAAACAATTAATCTCAAAAATATACAAGCAACTCCTGCAGCTCCATTCTAGAAAAATAAACAACCCAATTAAAAAGTGGGCCAAAGAACTTAACAGACATTTCTTCAACCATCTTTTGTTGTGTGCAGAGTAGAGTTTGTGGAGAAAAGCCTGCAAGAAGGTGTGAACTCTCCCCATGCACGTGGCTCCCAGGCTCAAATTCTTTTGGTAGCCCACACTCACTATCCCCTAGTTTGCTAGTCTTTATATCCAATTCTTACTGGTATGTGGCTGTGTTTGCTGCAGGTAAGCAACTGCCATCTTTCCTTGTAGACGCTTGTCTCTCCTTACAGTTTAGCCTACTTAGTTGTCAGTCTTCTGAAGGGTTCAAGAAAATCTTGACCTTGCATTTTGGCTTTTCACTGCTGTCTTATAAGGGTTCGAGCAATGTTTTTTGTAGTGCTCTATATCCTGAGCAAACACCAGAAGTCTTTTAATTTTTAGTTTTTTAAAAATGATTTTTAAGAATTCTTCATATATTCTAGGTACATATTCTTTTTTAAGATATTTAGTTTTAATTTATTGATGATTGGTTTACAATATTGGTTTGGTTTCTGTTACACATCAACATGAATTAACCGTAGGTGTACATATGTTCCCTCCCTCTTGAATCTCTTCCCCACCTCCCCCCCATTCCCACCCCTCTAGGTTATTACAGAGCCCTAGTTTGAGGTCCCTGAGTCACTAGTTACATTTGTCAAATATTTCTATTGAAAATATTTGCTTCCAGTCTGTGGCTTGTGTTTTTACTTTCTTAACAGTGTTTCTTGTAGTACTTAAGTGCTAAAATTTTATGAATTCCAATTTTTAATATTTTCTTATGTTTAGAGCTCATTTTGTCCCAAGATATTTTTTATCTTGTAAGTTCTTGAAGATGTTCAGTGTTTTCTTTTAAAAGTGCTACTGTAGTTTTAGCTTTAAGGTTTATGATCCATCTTAAATTACTTTTTGTTTGTGATATAAGGAAAATATTGAGGTAATTTTCCCTATATATTTATCCAGTTTTAGTACTAGTATTTATCTAGTACTATTTATTGAAAAGACTTTTCTTTGCCCGTTAAATTGCCTTGACATTTTTTTCAAAGATTAATTGACCACATGTATATGATTTTTACTTCTAAATTTTATTCTTTTATTCTTTATTTCCTTACCCCAATTCCAAATTGTCCTTATTTCTGTAGTTTTATTATACGTTTGATATCAGATAGAATGAGACCTTCAGTTTTGCTCTGTCTTAGACTGGTTTTATACTCCAGATATTTTGTACTTCCTTACATAGTGTAGCCTCTTCACAGATCAGTGCTGTGTCATGGTGAAGGGGCTTGTGCAACTCAGTGACACTAAGAGGCACGCCATGTGGGCCACCTGAGATAGACAGGTCATAGTGAGAGTTCTGACAAAAAGGGATCCACTGAAGGAGGGAATGGCAAAGCACTCCAGGATATTTGCCATGAGAACCCCATGAACTGTATAAAAAGGCAAAAAGATGTGATGACACTGAAAGATGAGCCCTCCAGGTCGGAAGGTGTTTAATATGCTCCTGGGGAAGAGCTAAGGACAGCTCCTAATAGCTCCAGAAAGAAGGAAGTGGCTGGGCCAAAACAGAAGTGATGTTCAGTTGTGGATGTGTCTGGTGATGAAAGTAAAATCCAATGCTGTAAATAACAGTATTGCTTAGGAACCAGGCAAGTTAGGTTCATGAATCAAGGTAAATTGGATGTGGTCAAGCAGGAGATGGCAAGAGTAAACATCGACACTGTAGGAGTCAGTGAACCAAGATGGATGAGAAAGGGTGAATTTAATTCAGACGACCATTAGGTTCACTGCTGTGGGCAAGAATCCCATAGAAGAAATGGAGTATCCCTCTTAATCAACAAAAGAGTCCAAAAGGTAGTACTTGGGTGCAACCTTAAAAATGATAGAATGATCTCAGTTTGTTTCCAAGGCAAACTATCCAGCATCACAGTAATCCAAGTCTATGCCCCAAACACCAGTGCTGAAGAAGCTGAAGTTGGATCAGTTCTGTGAAGACCTAGAAAACCTCCTAAAATTAACACCAAAAAAAGATGTCCTATTCGTCATTGGGGATTGGAATGCAAAAGTAGGAAGTCAAGAGATATTTGGAGTGCCAGGAAAGTTTGGCCCAGGAGTACAGAATGAAGCAGTGCAAGAGCTGACAGAGTTCTGCCAAGAGAACACACCGGGCATAGCAAACACCCTTCTCCACCAACACAAGAGACAACTTTACACATGGGCATCACCAAAGGATCAACACCGAGATCAGACTTATTACATTCTTTGTAGCCAAAGATGGAGAAGCTGTATACAGTCAGCAAAGACAAGACCTGGAGCTGACTGTGGCTCAGATCATCAGCTCCTCATAGCAAAATTCAGGGTTAAACTAAAGATGTTCCAAGCTGGATTTAGAAAAGGCAGAGGAACCAGAGGTCAAATTGCCAACATTTGCTGTATTGTAGAGAAAGCAAGGGAATTCCAGAAAAACATCTACCTCTGTTTCATTGACTATGCTAAAGCCTTTGATTGTGTGAATCATAACAAACTATGGAAAACTCTTAAAGAGTTGGAAATACCAGACCGTCTTACCTGTCTCCTAAGAAACCTGTCTGTGGGTCAAGAAGCAACAGTTAGAACCCTGTATGGAACAACAGACTAGTTCAGGATTGAGAAAGGAGTAGGATAAGGCTGTTTATGTCCCCCTGTTTATTTAATTTATATGCAGAGCACATCATGTGAAATGCTGGGTGGGAAGAGTTACAAGCTGGAATCAAGATTGCCAGGAAAAATAACAACCTCAGATATGCGAATGATACCACTCTAACGGCAGGAAGTGAAGAGGAACTCAAGAGCCTCTTGATGAGGGTGAAGGAAGAAAGTAAAAAAGCCAGCTTAAAACTCAGTATTAAGAAACCAAGATCATGGCATCTGGTCCCATCACTTCATGGCAACAGAAGGGGCAACAATGGAAGCAGTGACAGACTTCCTCTTCTTGGGCTCTAAAATCACTGTGGATGGTGACTACAGCCATGAAATTATAAGACGATTGCTTCTTGGCAGGAAAGCTATGACAACGTGTTAAAAAGCAAAACCATGACTCTTCTGACAAAGGTTTATAGAGTCAAGGCTTTGTACTTTCCAGTAGCCATGTACAGATGTGAGAGTTGGGTCATAAAGAAGGCTGAGCGCCAAAGAATTGATGGTTTCAAACTGTGGTGTTGCAGAAGACTCTTGAGACTTCCTTAAGTTGCAAGGAGATCCAACCAGTCCATCCTAAAGGAAATCAACACTGAATATTCACTGGAAGGACTGATGCTGAAGCCGAAGCTCCAATATTTTGCCCACCTGATGTGAAGAACTGACTCACCAGAAAAGACCCCTATCCTGGGAAAGATTGAAGGTGGAAAGAGAAGAGGGTGAGATTGTTGGATGGCATCACTGATTCGATGGACATGAACCGGGGCAAACTCTGGGAGATGGTGAGCGACAGTGAAGCCTGGTGTGCTGCAATCCGTGGGGTTGCTAAGAGCCAGACATGGCTTGGCAACTGAACAACAACACATTTTAGAATAAACTTTTTGATTTCTACAAATACAGCCTACTAGCATTAGTCTGCATCTCAATTAGGGGAAAATTAGCAAATATTGAAACTTCCAATAAGAGACCATGGTGTATTTTCATTTATTTGGGTCTTATTCAATTTCTCTTAGCCATATTAGGTAGTTTTCACTGTAAAAAATTTGAATATCTTCTGTTAAATTCATATGCAATATTTTACTGTTTTTTATTGTATTGTAAGTGAAGTATTTTATTGCATTTCCAGTTTCCTGCTCATACATAGAAATACAGTTGATTATTTTGACCCTGTACCCTGTGACCTTGCAAAATTCATTTATTAATTTTTGGAGTCTAATCTTAGGATTTACTATGGAAAAATCAAGTCATTTATAAATGGCAGCAGTTTAATGTCTCCCTTTTCAGTATTTACGGACTTTTAATTTTACCTAAGTCAAAGAATTGCCAAGGCTACTATTATAGTTTTTATTTGGCTTATTGATATAGAGTTTCACACAATAAAATTCATTAATTTAAGAGTATTTATAATTGAAAAGTTTCAACAAATGCATGAAGTCATGTAGTAACCATCAAACTCAAGATATAGAACTTTATGTTACCATTCAAATCCCTTCAAACACATGTTCAGTCACTGTGCAGTTCAGTCACTGCATTCTGTCACTTCATTTTACTTCTTCTTGAGTATTATTGAATATCACTTATAAGGAATTATATTCATTTTACCTCCACATATATTATAAACCATAAAATTCAGTTATAATTTTTGCTTTAAATCATGAACTGTCTTCTAAATAAGAGAAGAATATGAAATGTAGCCTTTTTATTTACACATATCTCCCATTTTTGCTCTCCATTTTTTTTTTTGTATGTCTGATTTTCTATCTCATTTATTTCCCTTCAGCCTAGAAATATTCTTTTGGCATAGAATTCTGGATCATTTTTTTTTCTTTCAGTTGTTAAATATCATCAGAGTTAAATAACTTTCAAGATATAATTCCATTGTTTTTTGTCCTACAGTATTTTTGACGAGGTATCTATCTGTCATATTACTTTCTTTCATATATAATATATTCTCCCTCTCCTTTCTCTCTCTCAGAAGGAGATACTTTTAAAACTTTAAAAAAATATTTATTGTTGAAAGTATTTGTCTTAAATGAATCTACATGTGGTTTTATTTCTACTTACTCTGCCTGGGTTTCTGAGATCCTTAAATCTGTAAGTTGATGTTGTTTACCTAATTTGAGGAAATTTCAACCATTATTTTTTCAAATAAGTTTTCTACGTCACTTTTTCTTCTTTCCTCCTGAACTTCAGTTACATGTAAGATACCTTGATTTGCCCAAAAATTCACTCAGAATGGCTTATTTAAAAAAAATAAATAAATTTCCTTTTTGTTCTCTAGATTGGATAATTTCTATAGCTATGTCATGTTTAGTTCTCTGTGGATATATAACAAATTATTCCACATTTATTGACTTATAGCAGCAATAATCATTAGCTCTCACAGTTTCTATGAATTCAGAATTCTGAATCATCTGAAATTCTGAAACTGGTTTCAGCCGAGGTCTCTCATGAAGTTACAGTCAGATGTTGGCTGGAAATGCAGTCTTTTGAAAGCTTGATTGGGGCTGAGGAATCTATTTCAGTTGTGGCCTCAATGGCTAGCAAGCTAGTGCTTCTCCCCGTCACATCTCCATGGGTGTGACATGCTTCTCGAGTGTCCTTATGTCATGACTTCCATCAAATAAGCACTCTAGGAGATCAAAGCAGAACCTGCAATGCTTTTATGACCTTAGAAACCACATACATTAACTTTCACCATATTCTGTTTGTTATGAAATAGACATATTCTGTAAGTTAGCCCTAATTTAGTATGGAAGGTGAGCTCAGAAAGACATGAATTCTAGGAAGAGAAAATCAGAGGGTGATCTTGGAGGTTGGATACCATATTCTATTTTCAAGTTCACTCGCCCTTTTTCCTGTAGTCTGCATACTTTTGAAGCAGATTGAGTGATCGTCTACCCCCACCCCCCATCAAGTTTCAAGTAGTTTGCTTGTTGTCAAATTTCTAATTGTCTATTTTAAATCACTTTCATATCTCTGATAGGAATACCCACCCCTACACTACTTGTGACTATATTTTCCTTTAGTTATTTGAGCATACTTATAATGTGTTGTGCTAAGTCACTTCAGTCGTGTCCGACTCTTTGAGACTCCACGGACTGTAGCCTGCCAGGCTCCTCTGGTCCACGGGATTCTCCAGCTGAGAATACTGGAGTGGGCTGCTATTTCCTCCTCCAGGGAATCTTCCTGACCCAGTGATTGAACCTGTGTCTTTTATGTCTCTTCCATTGGCAGGCAGGTTCTATACTGCCAGCTAAAGAACCTGGGATGTAAACTTACAATAGCTGTTGTAAATAATTCAGCTATGAATATCAACCTGTGAGCCATCTTTGGGTTGGTTTCTATTGACTGATTTTTCTTTTGATTATGGTTTACATTTTCCTACCACTTCATATATCTAGTCTATGTATGTGTTTGTGTGTGTATAGTGGATTGCTAGTGATTCCTTTGAGAGATTCTGGATTCATCTTTTTCCTGAAGCGATTTTTTTTTTTCTTCTAACCTACAGTTACATTTGATAGGATTCACACTTCAAGTCTCCCCAGTGTGAAGAACTAAAGTTTTTTTCTCAGTGTTCAACCCCCTAGTTACTGCTTTGTCCCTTTTGCTGGGTTCTTTAGAATCTCCGACACATATACATAGTTCAGAGATCAGCCTAGTATTAGAGCACAGTTTACATGTAGATCTTTGGATGCTTCCACTTAAGTCTCTTCTTTCTGGAACTTCCTCCTTAATTTTTAATTTCACTTCCAGCCAACCCTGAATTCTGTTTTCTGACACCATAAGCTACTAAAAGTTGTGCTGCCTTCAGCACCCTCAGAAGAAAAGCTGAATAAATGTTCATCTTATTCGGAAGAGTTCATTTCTTTCATGGGTTTCATCACTTCCAGCTTTCTGATTTTGGTGGTTCATTCTGCACATTTTAGTAACTGCTTTTATACTTAGTTCAGAGATAATTGTCATATGCAGGAAGGTTGGCCATACCAGCTACTCTGCCATACCAGAATGGCACTGTGTCCATTTATGTCTGAGTGAGACACAGGGTAGCTCATCAGCAGCTTTGGGTTCCTGATCCTGTTCAGTGATGGGCTTTACTGTAAGGTGTGTACAGAAATCAAGCTCCTTTTTTGGGGATGGGTGGCCAATTGTTAATATTCACGGATCCCCTTCCCTTGGGTTGTTTAGTTTTCTCATTGAGGAATCCTCCAGTTCAGTATAGCTGGGACTGTGATAGATACAAGCCTAATTTTCAGCATCCTAGGAGCCTGTTGGAGTTGAAAGTCTCACTGCTTTTTGTGTAGTTTCACAAATCTGTTTTCAGTACATTCATAGCTATATCTTGTACTCTAAGACATACTTCATTTTTTGTTCAACATTTCTAAAGATTAAATCTCTCTTTTCAAAGGGAACTGTAGGAACTGTAGGTTTTGGCTATGAATGGCAGAAGAAGAAATGTTGGGACTAAGGGCTTCTTATAAAAAAAACACTGAACAATGTCTTATTCTCCACTCTACTTTTAGAAGGATCTAGTACTCTGATTCCTGAGCATTTCTGGAACTCTGTGGCAAGAATTATATTTCTTCATACTGGCTTCTCCCAATTGTAAATCTAGGTTTCAGGTATATCCAGTCTTCTGAGTGAGTGACCATTTGTTCATTTGTTCCAAGATTTTAAGTTTTAGTTGATATTGCTTCTCTTGTTCTTTTTGTGGATTTTCTGTCATTTTAGATGATATTTAATGAGTGATGATAAACTGCATAGATTCTATTCCTATTCTACAAAGTTGTCATCTCTAATCTTTAAATAAACATAAACTGCATTTATGAAACCAAACACCCTCTTTTTAAACTCCAGCTAATAACACTTTTACAAAAGTCAGTTAGGAAAAGCCTGGGTGTCAGATAACTAAACCATTGTTGGACATAAGTGTCCACTCTACTGACACCTTTGTACCATGAATTACTGTTTACCTAGCTACTGTTCCTTAGAAAAGGGGAGAAGGCTAACCGTCTTTTTTGGTGTGAGGTGCTTGGTTTCCACTTACGTTGTAGGAGAATCGCTCACAGACCTGCAGTGCTGCCGCCGCTCAGGCCTCACTTCAGAGAAGTGTGACTACAGAGGCTTAGCCGCTGCTTCACGCCCACCCTCCACCGGCCAGAGCAAGCCAAGGGAGACTCACGTAGTAAGAACTAGAGTTTGCTTTCAAGAGCTTCATCAGATTGCTTTGTTTGTTAACTTAGTTTATAAACATGAAAATTACCGAATTCATTCTCTGAAAAGTTACAAGTCATGTGAGCACTTTGTATTTTACTGAATATAATTTGGTATTAATTGAATTTGTGTGAAGCTACACATACTTGCTGTTCTTTAGGCCATTTGTAGACTGACCATATGCTGATCTTCATAAAATTATCCGTGAAGAATAGTTTCCGAATTTATTTTCATTTTCAATCAAATGATGAGTCACATTCCTGTCATTAATTAGAGTTTGGGGTTTTTGCTTTTTTGTTTTGTTTTATTTTTGGTTCACCAATATAGCACAAAAGCTCTTAAGAGTGATAAAGTAATCAGTAATAGAAGAAACTATTGGACCGTGTTTACTGGTATAATCAGGAATGGAGACGCACTGAAAAGCGTCTAGAACATGTTGCAGGAAAGAAACAAAAAGACTACTACGTGTGAAGTAAGATTAAATAAAGGGCTCAAAGTTATTTAGCCAGAAAGATGTGATGTGATGTCTTTATAGAGACAAAGGTTTTTTTTACAGAACATAATGACTAGTTATTGTTCATCTCTGCTGAACTCTAAGAAAAATGTTCAAGAGTAGAAATATTCAATGTAAGTTTAACCAATACTTAGAACGATAGCCTGAAGGTTGATGGACAGACATTAGAAGGCTTGTGATGGGTCACCTCCCTTGGGGAGAGGAAAGACCTTTAAATATAGCAGTCTTCTCTGTCATGAATGATGCCAGGTTCTGCGTTAAGGCAAAGGGCTGGACTAGTTGGCTTCCAGAGGCCCCTTCCAAACCTGGAATTCTCTGGTCACTTCTGTTGCTGGCCTTCAGAAGCTGGAGTCGGCCAGTCACGGCAGGTGGCTGCCCTTTCGGGAGCTCCAGCAGTGCGAGGAGGCAGCGCCGGCAGAGCTGTCCCCGCTGCAGACTTCGTCCAGCGGGAGTCAGGTCAGCGCGGTCCCTCGGCTCCGCCTTCCCGGCTCTGCGCGCGGCCGGGGGCGCGGGGCGGCGGGGCGCTGTGCTGGGTGGGGGGCTCGCACCGGGCGCGCTCGAGCGGCTCCACCGCCCCCGGGCCCGCGTCCCGCCGCCGGCCGGGCGCCCGGCCCAGGTGCCCCCGGGCGCTGTGCGCTCGGAGCGGCTGCCCCGGCGGGCGGGGTGCTCCGGCCCGGGGGCCTCCGCCAGTCCCCGCCGTCCGGAGCCGCCCGGCGGGCCCCGCGCAGAGGAGGGAGAGACGGAGGGCCGCGGAGGCTGGGTGCGGGCGGAGCGCGGGGCGGCGCGGCTCCCGGCCCGAGCCTCCGCCCCGCCGCGGGCGGCGCTGCTCTCCCCGCCCTCCCGGCCCCCGCGCCCCCGCACGGCCCCGAGCGCGGAGCGGCGCGCAGCCCGCGCGGAGAGGGGCCGCAGCCGCGCAGGGGAGCGCCGCGCGCGGAGGGGCCGGCGGGCGCGCGCTTGCAGGGCGCCGCTCGCTCCGGCGCTCGCGGGCGGGGACGCGCGGGGGCTCCGCGCTCCGGCAAACGGCGGCGGCGCTAGCGGAGTCCCGCCGCGAAGATGCTCAAAGTCACGGCGCCCTCGTGCTCCGCCTCGTCCTGCTCCTCGGTCACCGCCACCGTGGCCCCGGGGCCCGGGAGCCTGGTGCCGGATTACTGGGTCGACGGCTCCAACAGGGATGCGCTGGGCGATTTCTTCGAGGTGGAGTCGGAGCTGGGACGGTACGGCGGGGCGGATCGGGGGGCTGGGGGCGGCGGGCTGGGGCGCTCGGGAGGCGCTCGGACCTGGAGGAGCCGGGCATCCTGGGCGCCGGCTGGGGCTTCTGCTCGCGGCGCGCTTCGGGCGCCTGCCTTTTGCGGCTCCAGCTCCCCCGGATACCGGGGCCGGCCTCCCTGCCCTTGGGTTCTGCCAGCTCCGGGAGAGAGCTTGGGACCGTTCGCGAGCGAGCCGGCGTCCTCGGGCGCGCCCAGGCCGGTGCAGCTGCGGGCGGCAGCCCGGGTCCTCCCCACCGCCGCCTCCTCGCCGGCGGCCACCTCCGTGGGTGACAGCTCCGCCGCACGTGGGCCCTGCTTCCCCAAGCGGTGTCTCAGCTCGCGATTATAGCTTGCCAGAGGGTCCTGTCTGTCTAGGTATTTTTTGGGGATGAGAGGCGGAAGGTGCCTCTCCAAATCTTGACAGAAATATTAGATTCGATTCTTCCTCCTTCCCCTCTTCAAGCTCTCCAAGGCAAGTGGCATTAGAGATTAAACTTAAACACCAGCTTCCCCGCAGAGTCTGCTCAGGAGTGAAGGGGGATGAATCATTTAAGGGAGCTGAAGGCAGAATAATGAACTAGTGTGGCTTTAAAGAAAAGGCAGTGGTAATTAGTGAGAAGAGTTCTGCTGCTCTTTGACGTGCTGGAGTGATTTGCTTCATTATGTATGCAGAAAACCATCTCCCTGGGGTTGCAGAAATGTCCCTCATCCCTGCTTTGAAGATCCAAACAGGTAGTGATCTTGCCATGTGAATGGTGCCATATGTTCTTATATTTTTATCCACCGAAAAATATTTTCCCCTTCCTTTTTCCTCCTTTCTTTCTGTTATTCGTAGGTAGGGAGACCTCTTTTCAATATTCATTTTAGAACCAGACCCTTTATTATATGGAATCTAAACAAGTTGAAGCTTCTATACTCTTAATATTTCTTTGCAAATTTCTTTCTCTTTTTTTTTTTTTTTTTTTTGCTGGAATAGAGCTAGCAGTCATTTTCTTTTTAGTGTCACTGGAGACTACAGTATGGGATTCTGGATGTTGGTCCTTAGTGGGACTGCGGAAGGGCCACTGCTCCTCTCCGAATTCCCTCTACTGTTAATGGCCCACTGAGTGCAGAGGTGTGTAAGAAGGGCAAAACTTCTGACTGAAATTTAGGACTTGCCACTCTTTGAAAAGGTGTCAGAATATTTGAGCATTGAATAATGTGTAAAATCCTGTTTTGATCAAGCTTTTCAATGTTCATCTAAAGATCTGCTGTTGCATGTATTCCCTAGTAAGGCTGAAAATAAAACATCTCCTTCTGTAAGGTCTGAAGCCTACGTAATTGTATGATGAGCTGCGGTGGAACCCTGTAAACTTCTGATTAAAGTGAAAACCAGCTTAAAATTGGTGACTTTCAGAAACTGCCACCTAGGAGAGGAATCGCCGGATGGTGTACAGGGACTGTCCCCACCAAACCTGCCTGTTTTCTGAGTAACGTTTACCTTAGACGCCCCACATTGGCTCTGACTTACCATCAGTACATTAGCTGTGTGATTAAGGGTCAAGAACTTAACTCAAGAAAGTTCCTTTTATGTAGTGAATGGGAAAATACCAATTGCATACATATACAGAATGGTAGACTTCATAGGGAAAACCTAAGGAATTTGGAGTTTGTTATGTTTTTTAAAAAAGCTTGTTGTATTTTTCAGTAATTTTGGAGCATGAATATAAATCAATTATATATGCTCAGACTGTCACTATGCTATTGAGTCATTTGATTGCTATAAAAATCACAGAATTAAAATATTTTGAGAAGAGGTTAAAAATGGTTCCTCTGTCCTCTTTCTCAGTATTCAAGTATACTAGGCAAGCTCTCTGTAGGTGGCAGTGTTGGTGAGGTGCATACGTACTCCGCCGGGTAGAGACTTTGAGAAATGCTCTCACTTCATGATCAGAATGTTTTGTTTGCTTCTTTGCGTGCTTGCCTGTCTTTTTTGGCGCAGCATGAGTGTTTTTAGTTCCCTGACCAGGGATTGAACCACCTGTGGAAGAGCAGAATCCTAACCACTGGACCACCAGGGAATTCCCAAAACTTATGTTTTTTTCAACAAAATAAACCTAAAACAAAAAACAACTATGTTACAAATATAATTGCTAAGAATCTCTAAAGCCCAAGAGTCAACAGAATTATAATTGTGGGTATTGATTGAGTGACAAAAGTGTGCTTCCTTACCCCCCTCGTGATAAAGTGAGGCTCAGTCAGTCGGTTTCAAGCTTTTACTCTCTTTACTCTCGGTCTTGGGCCAAGTCTCCCTGCCAGTGGTGACGCTAAAGCCAGAACATTTAGTCCTTTAGTAACATGGTTGTCGTTAAGAGTAAGAAAACAATGTCCCTGGTGTTGTGTGGTGCCACTGGTTAGTTACAGGGTGTACACAGTTCCCTCCAGGTTAGTATAGATTAAGCAGTAGAGTAATCTATTGCAATTATCTGGTGTAAGCTAGTGACTCCTGAATTCAAGATCGGACGTATGACCATCAGGGCGTCATACTTTGAGGATGTATTTGGGGATTTCAGGGAACAGAATGCCATGGCTGTAATCACCTGGATTCCCCGGATGGTGCTCAAAGCACTGACCCACATGTCAACATTCAGACCAGGGGAGATGTGATAGCTTTCTTTCTTCAGATTTCAAGTAAGTCAGAACTGAAAGGTGTTGAGAGGAATGACAGAGTTTCAGGTAAGCTAATTTATTTTTCTAAAAAGCACATTTGAAAATACTGCTATGTTTATAAAATTTGTTTATAAGTTCATGAAAACCAAGTTCACAACAAATTCAGTTCTACTTAAAAAGATGAATTGGCCTTGATCCCATTCAGGGCTCTGTATCTTAGAGAGTGGTTGGTCCTTTGCCCAGCGATTTGAGAAGCTGGTGTTATAAAGGTTTTTCCAAGGGAGAAGTGAGCTTCGCTGTGGCCAGGATCCTGTCTGGTGGTTGGGCAGACGGAGGGACAGAATCTGGCCTGGGCTGCTCTGTGGGTCAGCCTTCAGTCACCTCTCACCTTTTGCTTCTGTCTTTTGTATGAGACTGAAAGGACATTTGTAACAAGATCAGATGTGTGACCCACCCCCCCACCCTGCAGCACACAAGTTCAGGGAAACAAATGGAAGATAATTAGGACAAAAGAATAAGAGTGGGAAAATCACAAAATTACAGTATTTTGGGAAAAGGTTAAAAAATCTACTTCTGTTCTCTTTTTGAGTAGAAATTGATTATTTTGGAATCAAAACTTTAAAAAAATTTTCATGCCACTGCACTGTAGTTTTTTTCAGGCTAATGACTTTCAGTACCTGCTCCACCCCTCCCCTGACTTGGTTCACAATTTTTAAAAAAACTTATATAGCAACCCCATGTAACTATGATTATATAGGGTCCCTTGCTATGTGTATCCTTGCTCAGGAACCAAATAGATTTAGATAGTGAGTCATATGTGTGTGTAAAATGGGAAGTTTGATAAAATAATGTTTATTCTTGTTACCAACAATGTGCTCTGATATTTCCTATTTTATGCTGTTTGATTTTATCCTAGTTTCTTAGATATATTGACTGAACCCATGTGATTTCACATCCCACCAGTAGGTTGTGACTCGGTTTTAAAAGGACTGTTTTAGGCCTAACTCTGTGTACGCTGGATTAAAACATAAGACAGTCCTTTTGGGAGGTGCCGTGCAGACCAGTCAGGAGCCTCTTCACTGTGAAGCAGAGGAGCCCAGAGGCCTGAGCAGGGCTGTATTCCACCGTAACACACAGCTTTGTTCCCAGGCAGTGGTCACCAAGTGCTTCCTGTGAGGAGCAGCAGCGGTGCATTCTCTAAAAGAACGGCTCCAGCCTGTGCTCCTGGCTAGGAAGGACTCAGACCCTCTTTTCTGTGTGCCTGTCCTGTTTGTCCAAGCCCTTCCCAGCCACTTTCCGCCAGTACTCCTGAGTTCTTCGTCTTCCCTGACACTGGTCTTTAGGCCCTGCAGCTGCCCGCAGGTCTCCTGCTACACTCACTGTGCTGGGTGTCCTGAGCTCTTGGGGGGTGCTGTGGTTTTTACTTTTGAATCTCACTAGGAATTTAAAGTGTACCTGTTCAGTCCCTCTCTTGTTCTTTGTGCACCTGATTCTTTTCTCAGGCAGTTGACTCAGGAGCAAGGTGGGGTTGCAAGTGAGAGAATAGGAACTGGGGCTGCACAGTCTTTGCACCAACACTGACCACAGTTCCTGGAGGGCAGGGTCTGTGGGTCTGGCGGGTTCACTGCTGTATACTCACTGCCTACCATAGTGCTCAGTATGCAGCAGGTGCTCAATAAATGCAATCGAAGAGAATGGATGAGTGGTAACAAAATGGGCCACGCACTGTGGGTCCTGATATGATCATCTCAGTTCTGGGGACCCCAAGGAGAGGATAATCTGGTGACCTGCATACCTTCTCCCCAAAACGTGTGCAACCGTGATCTTGACCTCACTCAGCATCTGGTTTTCTTTCTTAGTGGTGTGGGTGTTGATAACTGCCACCTCTAGAACTTCTTCCTGTTCAGAATAATCCTGCTTTGCTGTTGGCAGAGTGCTTTGTGGCTCTGAAATGAAAAGGATTCCGTTTCACCTTTACCATCGTTTTACCACAGGCATGTAAGAGTTAGAGTTAAACCAGCTTGAATTCAAAGGCATGAAATACCTCCAAGCTATCAGCTACTAAAGTTAATACATAGTAAATGCTAAATTTAGAAATACTGTCGTTCTAAAGAACCTTTAAGTCAAGTGAAGATTATGATAGCCTCATTACTTTAAAAATACAGTATTTTTCCTTGTTTAAATACTGTTGCAAGGGTAAAAATAACTTCTAATTTGGAAAAAAAAAAAAAAAAGAAAACATAAAAAGACCCAGGTGCTGTCTGCTTCTAAGTTGTTCTGGTGAACTCTACTTGGGAAAAAAAAGAGAAAGAACAAAAACACTAACCACAAAATAGCTTCAAAGACCTTTCTTGTAAACACTTACCCTCAGACACATCTGTGTGGGTTATGTACTTGCAATAATAGTTTTGAGAATAAACTACTGAGTGGTAGCCAAGTGAACTGTTGCAACTACTAACAGTTATATTATTTTATGTTAATGATTTTATTTTTGGTAGCTTAAAAAGTACTTCTCTTTAGACTCCCTTTCAGGAAAGCTAATGTATCTAATAAAAAATTGAATTAAAAAAATTTCAAGGTCAGGTTTATTCTGCAAAATATAGTATTTGAATCAGTGAAGCATATAATTCAAGTCAAAGAACTTTACTTGAAATCAGTAGCAGTTAGAATCAAGGTTTTACTGAAATGGTATTACTCTTTACCTCAATTATTTTAAAAAATCTATTTAATAATGCAGGATCATCTGAAACTTTCATAACTTCCATGGTTTACTTAGGAAGTCAGATCTAAATGTTGATGGCATAGTGTTAGCATCTAAAGGCCATGCGCCAGTGCAGTCTGGTTTTAAAATCCTAATTGCTGATGGAGGGCAGTGGCTGTGTGGGGGACACAAAATAATGAAAGGTTTGGGTGGGAGCTCTTCCTCAGCAATCTTATCGGTGACAAAGCCCAAATAAGGACAGGTGCTGCACAGAGGGTGATTTATAGCTGTGGGCAGAGGGTAGGAAACGTTCAGCTCGCCCTTTTTCTCAGAGCAGTTTCTCAGCCTTGGCACTGTAGAGATTTGGGGCCAGGTTGCTCCGCATTGTGGGGCTGCCCTGTGCATTGTGAGATGTTTAGCAGCACCCTAGGCCTTCACCCGCTAGCTGCAGGTGGCCCTCCACCCCCCTCCACCAGTTGTGACCACCAAGAATGTCTGCGTGTGTGTCTGTGTGTGTATGCTCGGTCGTGTCCGGCTCTCTGAAACCCCACAGACTGTGGCCCGCCAGACAGGGAAGAACAGTGGAGTGGGTAGCCATTTTCTACTCCAAAAAATGTCTCTAGACCTTATCAGATGTCACCTCCTCTTCTTCTGAGAACCACTGTCTCAGAAGCTGGAAGCTAGTCTCTTGCATGATTTTCTTTTAGTGATGTAGATAGTTAACAAGGAGTTTGATGGATTCAAGTCGTTTGGCTTTATTATCTGCTACAGTCAAGTGTTTCTTCCATTTTTATGTAATGCCACTGATTTCTGTTGTATATGCAGAATCCTTGTGCTATAATTTGCTTAATATTTTTGTTTAAATCACCTCATTTTTGTTAACCTAAATTTACTTACTGAGATTACTTATTTTCATTAAATTGAAAACCAGTATTCATTCCATAAATAGAAGCAATAAGAACAAAGCATTTTTACTAAATTGTAGCAGAAATGCTTGCCTGCAGAAGGCTCCAAGCCTAGAATCGTTTTTCTCTTTGTTAAAAAGGGAGATTATCAAAGATTAGAGAGTTTAAACCATAGTAGCACTAACTGAGGTTTTCTTCTTGATGTAATCAGAAAGATTGAAAATAATTGAAAAGAGAATGATGCTGTCATTTTTTTATTTATTATTATTGAATTCCATATCTTCATGCCACTTGAAGTCCTCTCTGTTACAAGTCTGATCTTTTGAATATTATGAACTGGACACTTTACAGTATGTGGAGGGGTCGGGACAGGGTGTGGACAGGGAAGAGGCTAGAGTATGAATGTGATAAATAAAACCCTGCTTGGCATCCACATGTATAGTTTACTGATAAGGCAGCAACAGTTAATCTGAGATAAACAAATAAGACTAATACAAGATGGGGGGCTTCCCAGGTGGTGCTAGTGGTAAAGAATCTGTCTGCTAGTGCAGGAGATGTAGGAGTCGCGGGTTCAATCTCCTGGTCAGGAAGATGCCCTGAAGGAGGGCACAGTAACTCACCCCAGTATTCTTACTTGGAGAATCCCATGGACAGAAGAGCCTGGTGGGCTACAGTCTATAGAGTCACAAAGAGTTGGACATGACTGAAGCGACTTAGCATGCACACCAGATGGAGATAATGAGAATTACAGCAGTCTTGACAAAGAAGTGATAATTCTGACTGGGAAGATTGAGGTGTCTTCTTCGGGAGGGGTCGATCTTGAAATCTGGCAGGATTTTAACGAGGTAGAGCTTTGGTGAAGAGTATTCCAGGTAAAAACTACATTCTAAAAAAAGGCAAGACCTGGCAGAAAGAATGTGGGGTATACAATTTATTTTGCAAATTTTTATAAAGTATGAATATTGTAATGAGAAATCAGGTTAGAAGGGTAAGTTGATATCAGAAAGAAGAAAGCCTGTGGAAAAAATGCCTGAGTTTGTATCAGCTGAAAACCAAAATTAGACTTAAGACAGAAGGTGGCCATTATGAGAGCAGAAGGTGGCTCTAGAAGCAGCTGTATCTTCGGGTGAAGATGTGGACACAGCATGTGCCTCTGACTCTTAATGCAGATGAGTGAGGGGATGGGTGAGAGAGAATTTACCATGTCGGTTTAAAAGAAAAGCAAACCGCCCTGCACTCCATGGACAGAAAAAGAAAGGGAAAGTGTGGGATTGAGGGGATGAGGATCAGTGGCCTGGACTGGGTAAAGAGCCTGGAAAGGGATGGACGTAACTGTTTTAGGTTTTGAGGGTCACAGGGCTGTCTGGCAACTGTCAACCCTGATAATTAAGTGAGATCAGCCACAGACAACACACAAGCCAGTGCACATGGCTGTGCTTCAATAAAACTTTATAAGTGACAGTGAAATTTCAATTTCATATAATTTTCATGTCACTTAATATTATTTTCTTTTGATTTTTAAAAGCCATTTTAAAATGTAAAAACTATTCTTCAGTTGCAGACTGGTCAAAAATAAGTGGCTGCCGTCTTAGGCCCCTGGCTTGTGGCTTGCTGGCCCGAGACCTCGATCAGTCAGGGTGAGCTTCTGCTCCTCCTTCTGATACGAGACTTTCAGATTAAAGTGACATCGAAGCTTCGTTTAGTCCAGGAGCTTCCTTTAATCTCCCTTTTGCTTGGGACGTGTCACCCTGATGGTGTCTTTAGTGGGCACAGCCTTTAAATGCATTCTTACCTTTTTTCTATATCTGTTGGAACTAAACAAGCTGCAGTTCTTATATGTATAGTAAGAACTGGTTAGTTTTATTCATCATTCTTGCTTTGAAAATGAAGCAACTTTACTTGAAGGGTGTACTTTAAGCTAAATTTCCATACCATAAAATTTTTAAAAATTTGCATATCATGATCAGCATTCACATTCAAAGATGATTAGAGGGTCATTTATTTTGTGTATAATAATTAAATCAATTTCAATTGATCATTCTTCTCATACTTGAAATGATAGATATTACAAAAGTAATATGCTAAATCTATTTGCTTCTAATTAATAAAGTTTAGTTCATTTTTCTATTTACTAATATATTATCTGCATGTTGAATGATCCTACTATATGCCATGCACATATCACAGGAGGACTAAGGTCCTTTGAGACTGTTCTAAGCATTTTTTTCTTTTTCATTTGAATAGACTTTAGAACTAAAGTAAAGCAGTCACTCATATCTTAACTAAAGCTGCTGCTGCTGCTAAGTTGCTTCAGTAGTGTCCGACTCTGTTCGACCCCATAGACAGCAGCCCACCAGGCTTTGCTGTCTCTGGGATTCTCCAGCAAGAACAGTGGAATGGGTTGCCATTTCCTTCTCCTATGCATGAAAGTGAAAAGTGAAACTGAAGCTGCTCAGTCGTGTCCGACTCTTTGCAACCCCATGGACTGCAGCCCACCAGGCTCCTCCGTCCATGGGATTTTCCAGGCAAGAAGGGTACTGGAGTGGGGTGCCATTGCCTTCTCTGCTTAACTAAAGCAGAGGTCTCCAAAGTGGGATGATCATACCCAGGGGGTGAATAATATATTGGGATGTTAAAAGAATGTAGAAGAGAATATATTTTTATTTATTTTTCTGATTTTTTGTGTTTTATAAATGTTTTAAAAAAAAATATCACATATTGGTTCAGTAGCATATGTGTTGGGAGAAGGCAATGCACTTCTCCAGTACAAACTGGAATACAGACCCACTCCAGTGCTCTCGCCTGGAAAATCCCATGGACAGAGGAGCCTGGTGGGCTGCAGTCCATGGGGTCACTAAGAGTCGGACACGACTGAGTGACTTCACTTTCCCTTTTCACTTTCATGCACTGGAGAAGGAAATGACACCCCACGCCAGTGTTCTTACCTGGAGAATCCCAGGGACGGGGGAGCCTGGTGGGCTGCTGTCTATGGGGTCGCACAGAGTCAGACACGACTGAGCGACTTAGCAGCAGCAGCATATGTGTTGAATTTATAGGTACATAAGGATACACAGTTTGGGAGCATGTGCTCAAAATATTTTGTTGGACGATTACTGGATCAAAGAATAGTAGTTTTAAGTGGCTATTAAGTTTTTTTACTTATATTTAAATACTAACATTTTACTTTATGAAAATTATTTTAAAGCAAATATATAGATCAAAATGCAAACAAGAAATCATATTGCAAGGTGTGACTTTGTGCAGAAAGGGGAAGTGGACTCATATGTGCACTTGTTATGCATTTTAAGGCTACCTGATGAAAGGTTTTGATAAGAGCTTAACTGCCATGATAACCAAAAAATGTCATATAGCAAAATTAAAAAAAAAGAGAGAAAAGGAATACAGTTTGCCCACCAAGCAGAGGGTTAAATGAATTTTGGTTTTGGTGTTTGTTTTTTTGTGTGTGTGTGGTTGTTGAACCCAGAATTCATAAGCAAGAATGTCAGTTTCAAAATACCTAACTTACTTCATGGTAAATTTTGTCAGCTGCTGGCTTAGGCTATTGACTGCATTTTCCTAAAGTGTTTGATAGTCAGGGCTTGAAGAGTTGTGGGCATTCATGCCAGGATGCTGAGTTTAACTTGGTTAACAAATGCATTGTCATCAGTTAATTACTTTTTAAGTCATGTTTCAGGGTGAAAAATTCACCAGGTGCAAAAAATTGTTTTTTGGTTTTTTTAAATAGCTAGACTTGAGACAACATCCTGATTAGAGTGAGCTGCTAAAATAGCAATGCATATAATGTATTCTTCACCATTTTCTTTACTGGTTTGTGGTAGCATCTTTTGTTAAAACTGTACTTTCTTTGATTTATATCATGGAGAGTATTTAACTAATATTACAAGCCAGAACAGAGAAGAGTAGGGGATTGCAAATCTGTTGCTATGTTCACATGTTTTTTGTGACTGTAATGCAGTATTTGAATGATTTTTTTTCCCACTTTCAGTCTTCATGGACTGTTTAGTAGGGACTTTGCCTGCATTTCCCCTTTCATTATACAGTATTTTGTACTTTATAGCTTGGTCTGTGTTATTTCTTGTACTGCCTTGAAGGGACAGTTAGTTAATGACTCTAACTTAGTAAATGACAACTTTCCATGTGGGACTTTCACATACAAAGTTGTTCTTTAGTTGTAACAGCTAGTTAGTCCAAGTGTTATCTTTAACAGACTATAAATGTACTGCTACCTCTTCATTCAAGTGAATCTTATTGCTTCAGAGCTCCCTGTTAGGACAGCCAGTGAGAAAATAAGATATGTTATTAAATGTATCCAAATTCAAACTATATAATTCAGTAAATTAGCCTGGCCTGGAGTGTTCAGTCCTTACCTGCCTCTGAAGTTTTCTTTGTGACTGGAAACATTTTTAGTGGTTCCTATAGGACTCTGAGTCTCTCCTCTCCCTTTTCCCTCTGTGTGAACACATAAAGTGATAAAGATGTTCAGTGAAGTTAACTTGTGAGTTCTAAGTGTGACCTATTTCTAGAAGCAGTTTAGTTCAGTTCAGTTGCTCAGTCATGTCTCTTTGCTACCCCATGAACGCCAGGCCTCCCTGTCCATCACCAACTCCCAGTTTACCCAGACTCCTGTCCATTGAGTCAGTGATACCAGCCAACCATCTCATCCTCTGTCGACCCCTTCTCCTCCTGCCCTCAATCTTTCCAGCATCAGCGTCTTTTCTAACGAGTCAGCTCTTTGCATCAGGTGGCCAAAGTATTGGAGTTTCAGCTTCAACATCAGTCCTTCCAATGAACACTCAGGACTGATCTGATTAAGATGGCCTGGTTGGATCTCCTTGCAGTCCAAGGGACTCTCAAGAGTCTTTTCCAGCACCACAGTTCAAAAGCATCAGTTTTTCAGCGCTCAGCTTTCTTTATAGTCCAACTCTCACATCCATACACGACTACTGGAAAAACCATAGTCTTGACTAGACGGACCTTTGTTGACAAAGTAATGTCTCTGCTTTTTAATATGCTGTCTAGGTTGGTCATAGCTTTCCTTCCAAGGAGTAAGCATCTTTTAATTTCATGGCCACAGTCACCATCTGCAGTTTAAACATGTAATAATAAACAGAGCCGGTTATGTGTATTGATGCCACTTAAGAGTGGGAATCTGAGCACATCCTCTGGGAAATTCACAGCACGCGGTGCGGTTCTGTCCGGTCTGAGGAGGGGGCGTGTCCAGGCTGAGCGGGGCGCCCAGGGCGGGTGAGGTTCAGGCCCAGGCCGGGGGCAGCGAGTGAGGCAGGCACTCAGGGCCGGCTACGGCTGGGGCAGCAGGCAGGGCGTCCCGGGCCGCTGAGCGCGGGTGAGGAGGCCGCGGGGCGGGGAGGGCGGTGAGGC
>ML660765.1:164586-179430 GCA_007570785.1 Antilocapra americana | reverse complement strand
GAGGAGGCCGCGGGGCGGGGAGGGCGGTGAGGCGGGTGAGGAGGCTGCGGGGCGCGGCGAGCGAGCGGGCGCGGACGGGACGCGTCTCCCGGGGCGTGGGCCTGGTCCTCACGAGGCCTCCTTGTGAAGTGAAGGTCGGTGGTCCATGCGTCTCAAGGTTGCCATGAGGCTGAAATGAGGTCCCGTGTGTGAAGACGCTCAACTGCACGCTTGGCACTTCGGCTCAGTACCATTACCCAGGTGGAGCAAGAGGTAGGAGGTCGCGGAGGAGGGTTCCAGTGAGGCCGCCGTGAAACGCCTTGGTCAGCTTGCTTGGCTGCACTAGCAGTGTGACCCCAGCTTGTCAGCTTCGTGCCTTGCTCGCCAGTACTTCTAATTACCACCGCGGACTGTTTTCGCTTGGTGTTGAGTGTTGTTGGGTTTTTTTTTTTTTTAGTGTGCATTGCTAATTATTTCACTAATACGGCAAGGTAGTCATCTCATCACCAAGGTAGTCATCTCATCACCGGCGCCATTTTTTCAGATGAGGAGCGAGCCTGAAGCTCAGAGTGGGAAGTAGCTGGGATTCAGGACCAGGTCGTCAGACTGCCGTGTTCCTGTCTTGCCTGCCGTCCTCCGGGGACCCTTCATGGCCCTCAGATCTCCGGGGGTTGTGCGTTAAACTCCGTGGCCTGAAATGCCCTCCTTCTAGTTCCTTCAGGAGATTCCCCCTGCCCCCTCCTGCCTTCCTACTCTCATACCACCTCATCCATTTATTGTCTTCCAAGGAAATGCTTTCTGTCTTCACCACCAGAGCGTCTGCTCCTCAGAAAGAGGAGCCCTGAATCTCATCCATCTTTCATGCATACTACTAAGCGCCTTCTCCAGCTTACTAGCTGCCTCCCATCCTTGCTTAGTAAGTGTTGGTGCAAAGCAAGTGAATGAAGAAATATTAGAAGAATTAGATGAAAACCTACATGTAGGAAAACAAATGTACTCTTAAATCACTCTTGCTTCAAGATGTTTCCCTACACAGATCCTTTGCTAAACCAGCACACTGTGAAATTACCGATTCAGTGTCTTTGCCCCTCCCTTAAGAGCGTGAGCCCCTGTGGGCCAGACCTCGGTCCTGTCTCCTTGTTCACTCCTGTGTCCTCAGACCTATTGCAATGCCTGGTATGGTGAGCACTCATTAAATATTTGTTGAGTGAGTCAGTCATACAAGCAGGGCCTCTGTAATTCAAAGTCCTGTGTAACATTCGAGGGTCCAGCCTTTTATCAGGCTGCTCTGTCTTAAAGGGCCCCATGGTGGCTCAGGGGTAAGTATCCCTCTGCATTGCAGGAGATCTGAGTTCCACTCCTGGGATGGGAAGATCCCCTAGAGACAGAAATGGCAACCCACTTCAGTATTCTTGCCTAGGAGATTCCATGGGCAGAGGAGCCTGTCAGGCTGCAGTCCATGGGGTTGTAAAAGAGTAGGAAATGACTTAACGACTATACAGCAACAATGTCTGAATGACTGGGAATAATGTGACCTTCTGTGATTAGATCATCTACCTCAAAGCTACCTTCTAGCCACAAGCATCTGTGCATCTGTGTTTTCTTGCCGTTGATTATCAGTCTCCAGATGATTGCCTTAGTTCTTTACTGTGTGTTCAGGAGACAGAACAGCTTTTGGAGTAAGTAGGGCTCTAAGCTCCAAAGGCTTTATAAATGTGTTGGAAGATCTTGAATAATTTTTCCTTATTTTGTGCTTTTAAAGTGCTTCATCTTTTTTTAGAGACATGTTCTCATTGTTATTTACTTCTTTTAGTGGAAGTAAAAATGATGAAAGGGGATCATTTAAAATTATTTAAATTTAAAAGTAATGAAGGAATAGCTACTGTGAAAAGGCTTGACTCATGAGCCGCTTGTGGCTGTGTAAGCAAGTAGCGATGTCCTGTGTCTTAGTCCTATACACATGTCCTGCCTGCCTGAGGAGGGAGGAGGAGTTAAGGAGACAGTCAGGCAGGAGAGCTGGAGCGATCCGCCCTGTGTCCGGCTTTATTTGCGGTTCTTAACGTAAAAATCATCTATTGGGATGTCTAATTCTTTATCAAAAAAGTCACCCCTTGACTTAACTTCTAAATAGGGTCATTAACTTCACAGTCATGATTTTTATGCTCTGTCAAAAGAAGTATTCTGAAACGTTTGTTTGTCCTCATCTTGTGTTTGATGACAGAGAGGGGTGGTATGGTGAAAGAAAGACTCTAGGGCAAGGAGGAAGGAAGGTCACTGCTTGCCGAGGACTGCTGCTTGTTTCCTGAGCTTGCTGCACCTCTGCCCACAAGCACCTCCCTGTTACTGTTACCTGACTTCTTGTTCCTGTTGTCCCACCAGAGCCCAGGTCCACTTCATTTTCCTTGTGATGGCCTAATGCTTGTGTCCCCACTATGGATCTCATGTTGAAATCCTCGTTCCCATTGTGATGCTACTTGGCAGAGGGCCCTCATGATCTGATCTGTGCTCTCGCTCTCTGCTGTATGAAGACACAGCGAGAAGTCAGCTGTTGGCAAGCTAAGATGCGAACTCTCACCAGAACCCAACTGTGCTAGACCCCGGTCTTAAACTTCCAGCCTCCAGAACCATGAAGAATAAATGTCTGGTTTAAGTCCACCAGTCTGCTGTGCCGTGGCAGGTAAGGTGGCTGAGCCTTTCAGAATCCCCATACCCCCTTTCTCCACCTTGACACCCTTCTGACTTCGGTCACAAACCTCAGAATCGGCGTGCTGTGTCTCAGGAGCCACCCTGAGACAAGTTGCTAGTGGGGCAAGTGTAGCTGGAGAAGAGTGATGCTTTGGCTTTATCTAGGAGCTGCCTCGGGCACCACCCCTGTGGTATCTGCTCTGCGTCCATGTCCATACCTGTGGGCTTTCTAAGTGCCCACGCCCGCCAGCTCCCAGCATGTTGTTTCCTCAGCAGCTGGCACAGGAGTTTTTGTTGTGAGCTAGAGGCTCAGCTGTTAAAACATAAAACTTGGCTCAACTTGAATATCGTATGTTTCCATCAGGACTCGGACCTGGGACAGCTCATGTGGTCACTTACACACCTCTCTCAGGACTGAGAACCCAGTGTTCCTCTGAGTTCTGACCACACTTTCACCTGCTGGTTCCAAGTGCAGTTTCCAGCCTTGAAAAACCTGTTAATGCTTTTGGTTTGTTGAGCACCAGTTTATTAACATTTACTTAGTCTTTGTTGTTGTTCAGTCGCCAATTCGTGTCCAGCTCTTTGTTACCCCCTGAACTACAGCACACCATGCTTCCCTGTCCCCCACTGTCTCCCAGAGTTTTCCCAAGTTCACGTTCATCAAATCGGTGATGCCATCCAACCATCTCATCCTCTATCACCTCCTCCTCCTCCTGCCCTCAATCTTTCCCAGCATCAGGGTCTTTTCCAATGAGTCAGCTCTTCGCATCAGGTGGTCAGAGTATTAGAGCTTCAGCTTCAGCATCAGTTCTTCCAATGAGTATTCAGGATTGATTTCCTTTATGATGGACTGGTCTTACTGAATTTATTAACTTGGTCAGTGTTGGTGTCAATTTTATATCTTAAACTGTTAATTTTTAAGGATCGAGTTCACATTACTTTGGCTAATGAGAAACTCACATACAATGTAGAGGCATGGAGTAGACACTGCATGACTTCATATGAGCTTGAGATGATCCAAGAAAGACCTTAGTATTTGTAAATAACTGCTGTCCTTTTGTATTTCACATATTAAAAATAATGTGTGAATAACCTTAAGGTTTTCAATATCTGCAGACAAAAAGATGGTTGGGGGGGTAATTTAAAATAACTGCTATAGATAGGTCTTTCTGTATAATTTTTACAGTTTGCTTTTCTTATAAGAGGCACATTAAAATTAGAAAATATTAATCATTTTGTAGCTTTGAGATCTTATTTGCACCAGCTTTAACTTTGTCACGTGTTCATTAATTTTTCATTAAGAATAATGCATTTTTCTCTGGAAAGTTAAATAACCAGACCCAGAATCACTGCAACTTCACTGTGATTCAGAAGTAAAAAGGAGAGACCTAGAGATCATTTAAGGATATTTTAAAATAAAAAACAGATGTAGTAGGGACCGCTTTAAAGCCAGCTATAGTCTGTGCACACTGATAAAAGCATATCATATAGAAGAAACCTTGTATTAACAGGGTTGTCAGTATTGGCTATATGTAACAATGTATTTCTGTAACTTGGTATCTAACTAGTAAAATGAAGTTTGACTTTTGGTTTCACCCTATTTTCTTTAGTAGCGTCTGTTAATTGTCTTAGTCTCTTTTCTGGTGAAGGGATTTCTTTGAACCCCTAAGAAAACAAATTAATAAACTTTGAGAAATGTGTTAATAAGATACATGCAGCAAGGAAAGGGAGCAGCGGAATAGAGACCGGATGACTTAGAAGATGTCTTACTGTCATTCAGGTAAGGAGTATTAATTCTGGAATGGCTCTCTATAAAGGAGGAAGTGACTGGATCTGCACTGATTGGATATCACAGTCTTTTGAAATGTTTTTGGATAAGCGTCTGCCTGCAATGTGTGAGACCTGGGTTTGATCCCCAGGTTAGGAAGATCCCCTGGAGAAGGAAATGGTAACCCACTCCAGTACTCTTGCCTAGAAAATTCCGTGGTTGGAGGAGCCTGGTGGGCTACAGTCCATGGGGTCGCCAAGAGTCGGACTGAGTGACTTCACTTTCGTATTCTGAAAATGAGCTGGCTATAGGCTGACTCTGAGGAGAATAGCATGGCTGCAGGCCATATAAAGTGAACCCATGACTCCAGTAAATATTAATAGAACTGCTATTAATCTGAATCTGTAAACATACGTTCCAACTCCGGTTACTTATTAGCTGTCTATTATCAATGCATTTTAAGAACTGTGATAGCTTCACTTTCTACATCTGTAGAATGAAAGTACTAGTGCCTTCCTGAAGGAGCATTGCATAGGTTTTAAGAAGACAAGTCATGTGGCCATATCAGGCAAAAAAGCTGTGCACACACTGCACGAGACCTTTTATTTGAATGATAATAATATTTTTTTTTACTGTTAACTCCAGACTGTGTTTGGTTTCATCAGCTTTTCCATTAACGTCCTCCCTTTCTTCTGCGCTCTAACCAAGGCAACCACATTGCATTTAGTTGTCATGTTTCCTTGTTTTCTTGGATGCATGATGGTTTCTCAATCTTTTCCTTGTTTCTCATGACTTTAACAGTCTTCAGGAGTACTGGACAGGTGTCCGGTAGAGTGCTTCCTAATTTGGGTTTGCCTGTCATTTTCCACATGATTAAATGGAGCTGTGAGTTTGGGGAAGGAGTAGCTTAGAGATGAAGGGCCCTTCTTGTCACGTATTGTTGGGGTACCCAAACTGCCTGATGTCTCACGGCTTTAACCTTCGGCACTTAGTGAGGGTGGTGCCCCAGATTTCTTTGCTGTACAGTTACTGCTCACTCCTTCCCCTACTTTGCCTAATCTTTGGAACCGAGTTGCTAAAGCTAAATCTCACCAACTCTTGGGAGGGAGGGTGACTAAGCTCCACCTCTCGGAGGGAGGAATATCTACATATTAAATTATTTGTAGTTCTTCTGTAAAGAAGATTTGTTAGGTATTATTTATTACTAATAAATTTGTACATATATAGGATGACTGAATATCTTAAATCACTTTCCAAACTCCTGTAAAAATATACTACCACCATGAATCATGCAATTAGGAATGTACTAGACAGTGAGAAACTTTGAATCTGGTGGAAGCTGTTTCTGAAATCTTATGCTTAAGACAGTGGTGAGTATTGGAGATGTGGGTTCAAGGGGAAGGTGTGAAGTCAGAAAGTCTCTCTTGTTTTGATGGAGGCAGATAGGCTCGAGATAACAGTTGGTCCCTGTGTGTGTCTTCTAGGTGCGTAACTCGTAGTAGGAGTGGCTCTCCCTTCAGATGACCTGGTCACCTCTCCATTGCAGGACCATTTAGGCATCTGTGTGCAGGCTGTTCAACCTGACTCTCTTCCACTCACTTCCAGCCAGCAGCCACTAGCAAACCTGCTCCTTTGTTTGTATACCTTATCTCAGTAAATGTTACCACCGTCCACCTTGGCTTCCTGCAGAGGATCCTGGCAGTTATTCTGGGTTTTTCTTCATCCCTGGTTGTAAGACATAATCTTTCACTTAACATATATATGATTCTGGGAAATTACTTATCCATTCTGAGTCTCAGAAGAGGTATAATAATCTCGTAAGTTTATTATGAGGATTTAGTGAGATCATGCATGGTAAAATTCTTGGCATGGTATATATCGCACACATTCAATGAAGGCCGTTGGATGTGACATTTCTTAAATGTATTTAAAATCAGGGATCCTGTAATTGGCCACTGGTCCTTTTAGTTCTATAAATTTGAGACTTTTTCCTAGAGTATTAACCTGATCTCTTAAATATTGTCTCCACTCCCATCCATTTCCCTCTCTGCTTGGAAGGTGACCTCTCAGAGACTACATTGATTATGCTGCTCCCCTGCTGAGAACCCTTCACTGTTTTCCGTGCCTTCTGGGATGTGGAGCCCTTCTTGAACTACGGGTCTTTTCAAAGCAGCTCCTGTGGCTTTCCTGCAGCTCCACTACGCCGCGTTCTCCCCGTGGGTCCCAGTGCAGCCAGCTGCTGTTGCTCGTGTTCACAGGCTGTCCCGCCGCCCCGGTTCAGCGTGCAGTGTGCGGCAACTCCACGGGCCCTTCCCCAAGCAGAGCCCCTCTGTCCACAGGCCCTTGTTTCCTTTTGTTTGGGGTATAGCCGAGCACCAGTGTTGGGGTGGTTTCAGGTGACCAGCGAAGGGACTCCACCGTGTATACACATGTGTCCATTCTCCCCCAAGCCCCTCCCATCCAGGCTGCCCCGTAACAGAGAGCAGAGTTCCTTTGACCGCACACGCTTGTCGACTGTATAAACACCCTTGTCCCCTTGCGTGAGCGCAGGACAGCCTTGCCTGACGCATACACTCTGCTTCCGTCACGGAGGCCCGCTAGCAGGCTCCCATGCCTGTCCATCTGGACTGGGAAACCTCTAAGACAGTTTCATCCCATGTGGCTGCACAGACTCTGGCAGAGAGAAGATTCTTGACTGCTCTGCTAAGGATATAGGTTATATTGTGGCTGAATTATCCTAACTGGAAATTGTAGTAGCCCTGTGGTGGTCGCTATTCCCCTCTATGCCAACCATATCTTCAGAGGATGAGGCAAGGTTGAGGCAGATATCTGGAGGAGATGCATGTTTAGTGGGTCTCTCCTGTTTTCAGACAGGGATACTGTTGGTGGTGTGGTCAAGTTTCAGACTGTAAAAACACTTAGAATGCGTGTTTGTCAGTCGTGTCCTACTCTGCCAACCCCATGGACTGTAGCCCACCAGCCTCCTCCATCCATGGGATTTTCCAGGCAAGAACCCTGGAATGGGTTGCCATTTCCTTCTCCAGGGGACCCTCCTGATCCAGGGATCCAGCCTGCATCTCCTGCTTTGACAGGTGGATTCCTTACCACTTGAACCTCCTGGGACGTATGACTAAAATGTGTGTACATCTACACTATTCTTAAGATTCTTAGAAATTTTCAAGACTGTAAAGCTGGGTAGCACCTTAGAAATTGAGCGCAGAAAGGGCACATGTCTCTCCAGGCCTCTAAAGCTAGTTAGTAGTAGAAGTGGACCAGAAGCTTGGTCTTCTGTACTCTGACTTGGTGACACACTTCCTTTCCTCATGAGTGTCATTTAAGAGTCTAGGGCTTAGATTAAGCCACTCCTAGGTCTTCCTCCAATAGCTTTCTTGAATTATTTCAGAATACAACATTTCTTAATCTCTGAGAAACTATTAATATTGTGATTTTTAAATTGACACTATTTTCTACTTTGTATGTTGTACTTTTTTTTCTTGTTTGAGGAGGATATAGTCTTAAAGAGTAAAATACAACAAAACTATTAAACTTTGGATAATGTTTTACACTCCATTTCTTTCACATTTTGGACAGTGTTCATTCACATTGTAAACAAGCTTCTGTGCCTGCAAGCATTGTCACCACACTTAGGGGTCTCAGCACGCGTGTCAGAGTGCACTCTGTCCCTGTTGGTCCTTGCGGGACTGAGATTCTCACTCTCACATGATTCATTAAGGAACTAGCTGATCTGTGTGTCCCATCCACTTTAAAATAGCTGCCTGTGTTAGACTGCAGCGTTAGTAAGTAGCTTTATTTGTCCTTTCTGACTCCAGGAAAGCTGAATGTTTGAGCAGATGAGTTGATTAATATATTACTGCAGTATTTAACAGTACTTGGAACTGGAAAAATTACATGGAGGTATTTTTATGATGCCAGCAGATGTCATGAGATCATGGCTATTTTCTTACAGCTGGGGATGCTATTGATTCTAAAAGTTATTTATAAGAGAAACATATTAGATATAATGTTGCCAACATCTGATTTTCTTTAAATAAATACTCTTGTCTTTTTTTTCCTAACCCCAGTAGTTTTGCTGACTATAGTGATAGGTTGTCAAGTTAGGTTTGAATTTCTTTAACTGATAAGAAAAACTACTTTTATTCATTGTTGACAGAAATGGCAGAGATTTTCATCATCTGTAACAGGGAAAATTGGAACAACGCCTTATTTTTTTGTTTACATGACTATATTTAAGCCTGTGCTGAAGAATGCAATGCTAATACTTAAATGCTATATCTCATTTTCCTTTCTTAGTCTGCTTTCTCTGACATGAGTCAGCACAGCCATTTTTAAATTTCTCTTAAACAACTTCTACTTTGGCCCCGATAACTGGTTTTTAATCCTCATAATTCCATTAAAAAGTGACAGGCGAGTTCCACTTGACTTCCACCTCCCAAATTGATTCTTTGATACCACTTTCTAAACCTCTTAACTGCCAGTCAATCTGCTGCTAAATTCTCCCTTACCTTTTTAAAAGCTGTAACGACCGTGCTCTGCACGCCATGAAATGCTGAGCATTCACAGACAAAGTTGACTGACGTAAACAATACTTACCTTAAGATTCTGTGAGGCGTGTGTGTCATGTCATGTGAACAAGTGTTACCAGTCCGAGGAGTAAATGGTTCTCACAAATAACTGTAATCTGCATAAGCTGTGTTCAGCCAAACCACGTCTCTAGTCCTATTCTTCTGTGTCTGTCCACAAGCATCGGTGTTGGTGGGTTTTCATACCCCCTGTGTAGAGCGGGGGCTCCTAACTTTAATCCATAGGCCTCCTAGGTTGTAGGGTGACATGAGACTTACGAAATTGAAATCGAAGTGTTGTATGTAGTCTTTTTTCTGATGGAAGTAACCACAGCTTCCATCAAGTTTTCAAAGATGTTTAAGGAGCCCTGATGTTTGAAATTCATGCAGACATGTGCATTCTTTTATCTGTCATGAAGAGCTGGGTAGCACGAGGCTTGTGTTGATCTAATCATTTAGCGGACATCATTTTTCCCATTTCTGCTGCCCTTCCCAGTGCATTTATCCTTAAACAGAGCTTTTTATATTTTTATATACTCTTTTTACCTCTTCTGTGTTCCCTTTGGTTAGTTAGATACTGTTAACGCGTGCGTGCCAAGTTGCTTGCTTCGGTCGAGTCCGACTCTGTGTGACCCCCTGGACTGCAGCCCACCAGGCTCCTCTGTCCATGGGATTCTCCAGACAAGAACACTGGAGCGGGTTGCATGTCCTCCTCCAGGGGATCTTCCTGATCCAGGGACCGAACCCCGCGTCCTTTACGTCCCCTGCCTTGGCAGGCAGGTTCTTTACCACTAGTGCCACCTGGGAAGCCCCAAATAGAAGGTGAAAAGTGAAGGTGAAAGTCGGAGCTGCTCATTTGTGTCTGATTCTTTGTGACCCCAAGGAAATTCTGCAGGCCGGAACACTGGAGAGGTGGCCTTGCCCCAAAGGGCACTGTTGGATGCAGGTGCAGCCCACAGGTGTGTCCTGGAGTGTCCAAGGAAAGCCACTCAGGTTGTCTTTGCCAATGGAATGGTTAATCGGCTGAGGTAAGTAAAGTCCAGAGGTTGTTCAGGTTTTACCTGTGGTTTAACTTGGAACACATCGATGGTTCTTCGTTTCTTTCAGTGCTACCCTCCTGAGTTTGTTGGTTTGTCTCCATGCCAGCATTCCTCATGTATGTTTAATACAATAGCAGTTGGAGTCCATCATCCAGGACAGTAGGGACCTTCACTTGTACAGTTAATACAGCTGGATCAGTGCGCAAGGTCAACAGTGCTGCAGGGTCATCCGTGCGTTTATTGTCTTAAGTCTGTATTACCAGCTCACTTGAACAAGTCATGGTGACAAAGGGAAGAGATTGCAGTTTTTGATGAGTGCTAATCCCATATTCCTGCTGGGAAAGTCCCACAGACAGAGGAACCTGGAGCGCTGCGGTTGACGGGGTTGCAGAGTCAGGCGACTGAGTGGCTGAGCGCACACACAGTCAGGATCTGCCTTTAGGATTCTGGCAGTTCCAGCTCGCGTGTGGGTGCTGACAGGACAGAGCTGAGCAGCAACTGACAACGTTGACTGTGTCTCTTAAGTTAAGTGGGGCATAGTAAATGTCCCAGGCATCAGTCCTTATGCCTGATTGCAGTTATGCTGTGGAAGATAGGAGTTTACTGCTGTAGAAGATGGGACTGTATTGTATTCTCTAAAGAAAGTTATGTAAAACGTTAGTTTCTCGAGGTGTTTTATCAATGAGTTCTACCAGAGAAAGAGAACCAGTAATTAATACACACACACACATAAATGCATGTTTAAGGATTTAAGTTATAAATATTACAAAATTTAATGCATATTTAAATATTATTTATTTATTTCGAGGCGTCAGCTTCTGTGACATGGCGGCTGTCCAGCCCCAGATTGAAGGGCAGGCAGGAGCAGCCGATGGCTCTGCAGTCTGTCTCAGGGAAACCTCAGTTTTGTTCTTAAGGGCTTTCAACTGGTGAGATGAAGCCCACTCAGACTCTTGAGGATAATCTTGTATACTTTAATATCAGCTAATTATTGACATTAATGAGATCTACAAAATGCCTTCATAGATACATCAAGACTGGTGTTTAATTGAACAGCAGTCTACTATAGTCTGACACAGTTGATGTATGAAACTATCACTGGTATTAATAATTGTGATATCAAAGAAGGGTTCTGTGTTTAAATAAATTTGAGACATATTGTATTAAACATATATTAATGTATGTTACATTGACATATAGTTGATATTCTTTACTGTGCTCAAGTACACTGTGTTTTGAACTATTTCTCAAGCTTACTTAATTAGGAACGTTTTTTTCTTCCCCTGAAGACTGTCTCACCGGACTAGTGAATACATCGTGGGAAACACTGGATTAAACTGTGACTGGGAAAGCAGGTTTTACTGTAACAGTGGGCAGTTCATCTGTCTGTGCGTTTCTGCTGTTTGTGTTCCTAATGTATGAGTGTGGGCTCCTCTTCTTCTGTTAGATTACAAGACTCTTGGGGGATCCCACTCTGTGTTTTCACCAAGTGGAGATTCAGTAATGCTGATGGAGAAATACTTTGAGATAAGCGAATGGTTATTAAGTGTTGAGTTGATGATCTTCATATTTTCTCAGAGCCATCACTTTCCTTTGGCAGATAATAAATTGTAATAACTTTAAAATGCTTTCTGCCCTTTGGAGATTTTCTCACTGTGGGGAACCATTCAGTATGGTGAATCATGTTCTATGTTCTGGACACAATAAGTCTCATTTGTTACTTTTCCTTTTATAACGTGACAGGTTATAAGTTTGTTTCACTTAAGAGATGTTTTAAATCCATAGAAAAGCAGTGAGAGAATGGAACAGGACTTGTTTGGCCCTGTAAGTGACTCTGGTTTGGCTTTGTTCCATCTCACTGCTCACCATGTTCAGCTCGCTGCTGTACTCTCAGTGGGGCTTGGGATGTTTTGTGCCTGATTCGTGGAAGGGGAAGATACTGCCTCTTAACTCTGTTTAAGTCTGTTCTTACTGTGGTGAATTTTAGACCAGACAGAGCTGAGATTCACTCTCCTGTACCCCATCAGGACTGTCAGGCTATCTAGAGATGGTTTAAAGTCTAGATGTGGCTTCAAGTCCGGCAAAAGACCTGTGATCAGATCCTGTTATGGGTGGATCCATTTGTCTGGAAGGCAGTGGAGCGTGAGAGGCAGGTGTCGGATCCTGTTACGGGTGGATCCGTTTGTCTGGAAGGCAGTGGAGCGTGAGAGGCAGGTGTGACTGTCACCTGTGGTGTGAGCTGTGTCTTGGATTCCTGCCAAATCCTCTGAGCTGCTTTCTGAATGAGGGCCACCCAAGCTTATCTGCATGGATGTTGTGAACAAGTAAACATATTCTTGGAAAACAAATCAAAATTTAAAGTCTGATATTATTAGAAAGATACTAGTTGAATCAAAGGAAATTGTCTTAAAATAGCAAGTGTGATTGGATTCCACCAGAATGCTGGCAAGCAAGCGCGGGAACTGCTGTTTGTTCTCCTTCCCGCCTACTGCAGCAGGGGCCCCACTAAAGCCTTGCCTGAAAAAAAGCCAGTTTCTGTGCGAAAAAGAGACTAGGTTCATTTCCTGTTCCTTTTCTAACTGTTCTAAAGAAAAGAGGCTTTAAAGCTGCTGTAGGTCAAGACTTTGGGGTAAAGCCCAACCTTGTATAACTTCAAAGACTTTTTCTTCCTAAGGACAGAGGCAATCCTAAAATTGCCTGTTTTGCTTGAAACAATAGCCTGAAAACTGAAAAGAGCTGTCTGTAAAACCTTTTTCTCTAAGATTATAAAGTGAATAACCTAAATATTATACTTACATAACATTTTTGTGTATCTATATTTATTACAAATAAATACAGTATGTTTAAATGTATTAAACATTAAATAATTATAACAAAATTTTTTAGAGTGTAGAAATTTAGAAAGTGATAAACAAAAGGCGGACAATAAAATTTGCTGTCAATCCCATTACTCAGAAATAATCACTATTCATATTATGCTCAGTTCTTTTTGTATTGGTTCAGTTCAGTTCAGTTGCTCAGTCATGTCCGAATCTTTGTGACCCCATGAACCATAGCACGCCAGGCCTCCCTGTCCATCACCAACTCCCAGAATTTACCCAAACCCAAGTCCATTGAGTTGGTGATACCATCTAACCATCTCATCCTCTTTCTCCCCTTCTCCTCCTGCCCTCAGTCTTTCCCAGCATCAGGGTCTTTTCAAATGAGTCAGCTCTTCGCATCAGGTGGCCAAAGTATTGGAGTTTCACCTTCAACATCCATCCTTCCGATGAACACCCAGGACTGATCTCCTTTAGGATAGACTGGTTGGATCTCCTTGCAGTCCAAGGGACTCTCAAGAGTCTTCTCCAACACCACAGGTCAAAAGCATCAATTCTTCGGTGCTCAGCTTTCTTTACAGTCCAACTCTCACGTCCATACATGACTACTGGAAAAACCATAACCTTGATTAGATGGACCTTTGTTGGCAAAGTAATGTCTCTGCTTTTTATTTATTTTTTTATGTCTCTGCTTTTTAATATGCTGTCTAGGTTGGTCATAACTTTCATTCCAAGGAGTAAGCGTCTTTTAATTTCATGGCTGCAGTCACCATGTGCAGTGAGTTTGGAGCCCAGAAAAATAAAGTCTGTCACTGTTTCCACTGTTTGCCCATCTATTTGCTATGAAGTGATGGGACCAGATGCCATGATCTTAGTTTTCTGAATGTTGACCTTTAAGCTAACTCTTTCACTCTGCTCTTTCACTTTCATTAAGAGGCTCTTTAGTTCTTCTTCACTCTCTGCCATAAGGGTGGTGTCATCTGCAAATCTTAGGTTATCAATATTTCTCCCAGCAGTCTTAATTCCAGCTTGTGCTTCCTCCAGCCCAGTGTTTCTCGTGATGTACTCTGCATATAAGTTCAATAAGCAGGGTGACAAGATACAGCCTTGACGTACTCCTTTTCCTATTTGGAACCAGCCTGTTGTTTCATGTCCAGTTCTAACTGTTGCTTCCTGACCTGCATACAGGTTTCTCAAGAGACAGGTCAGGTGGTCTGGTATTCCCATCTCTTTTGGAATTTTCCACAGCTTATTGTGATTCCCACAGTCAAAGGCTTTGGCATAGTCAATAAAGCAGAAATAGATGTTTTTCTGGAGCTCTCTTGGTTTTTCGATGATCCAGCAGATGTTGGCAATTTGATCTCTGGTTCCTCTGCCTTTTCTAAAACCAGCTTGAACATCTGGAAGTTCACAGTTGACGTATTGGTGAAGCCTGGCTTGGAGAATCTTGAGGATTACTTTGCTAGTGTGTGAGATGAGTGCAATTGTGCAGTATTTGTATTTGTATATGTGCATAATTTGTATTTGTATATGTGCTTAATTGTTTTCATCTAGTTACTTATCTTACCAAACAATTATTTGTTTCAGGGTTATAGTTAATGTTTTATAAAGTTACAAATATATTTTTATTGTTGATTGACTTTAATATGCTTTTATATAGTTTATATGGAGAAGGGAATGGCAACTCACTCCAGTATTTTTGCCTGGAGAATTTCATGGACAGAGCAGCCTGGTGTGGTAATAGTCCATGGCATCACTAAGAGTCGGACACGACTGAACACACACATACATATTGTTTATATAAAATATAAACACATACTCAATGTGTTCTTTCATTGAGAAGACAAAATCGAATGCAGTAACTGCAGCTGACCTTTGACAGGCATGTACCATGAGATGAGAATGTTATCTTTATTATCATCGACCCTCCCAGTAACCTGCCAGGTAGGCGTTGTTAACCCAGGGAGTAGAGC